>JAJOZX010000347.1:0-177500 GCA_023014485.1 Bathynomus jamesi | reverse complement strand
ACATGAGAGATAGGGAGTTACAAGGATAAGAAGTACCTCAAAAAGTAATGCATCCCATACCGAGGATGTATCAGTGGTTACGGTTCCAGGGAAAAAAATTCCTACACCGCAAAGAGTGTGCAAGGTTCGGTCTATCCACTTTCTTGAACTGAACCGCAGAGGAACTGTTCTCCTCTTCTGAAGGTAGCCTGCTGCACGCGCCACAGAACTTATAGGTAAAGTAAATACCACAAACAGAGAAAGATAACAGGTTATATCAGGAGGCGATTTCGGAAACAAGGAAATTGTGCTCTCTCTGTACAATTCCCTGGTTCGGCCGCACCTGGAGTATGCTGTGCAGGTCTGGTCATTCGTAACACCGATATAACGGGCCCACGCATTGGACGTTCTGATTGGTCGACCAATGGTGTCTATCTTCTCTCCGTATATTTAATGCTGACATCTCAAGGTGTATTGGCACTCGCAAATCTCTACCACGACAATAGTTGCATTAATATTTGCGCCCATACTATTCTCGGTTTTCCCATTTTAGAGCCCACCCCTTTATGCAATATCCCTTACCCCTTTGCAAAATTGATCAACATTTGCCACTTGCAATCTCTATCACGACAATATTTTTACATTAATATTATTTGCGGTCATACTATTCTATCCTCAACTTTGGTTCATGTATTCGGCTTGACTTTCTACTTGCCAATTCTCGCGTAGGAGTGTGATTAAATTGTGTTTAGTTCGTGAAAATGAATGTCTGGTTGGGGTGGTAGATAAATGGACGCCCTAGGTAACCTGGTGGTTAAGACGCTGGGGTGCTGCTCGGATGTTGAGAGATCGAGTCCGGATGGTGACTGTAATTTTATGGTACATACAATCCCGGATGAGCCCGGTGTACCTATGTGAGGTGGAGAGTAAAAGAAGCCAACTCACCACTTCATCTGATCAACTCGAGAGGAGAAGCGATAATCTTAATCTTCGTGTTCAAAATAGGGACTCAGTACTTGTGGGATGTACCGTTTTTTTTTATCCATTTTTATATTTAAAAAAAAAATTTTGCTGTGACTACGACCATCATAAACAAACTCGGTAAATGAGTTCCAATATATTTATGAAAAATTAAAGCTATGAATATTATATCCATATAGAATAAACAAAGCTTTCTTCTGTATGAGTGTATGTGTGTAACGTCTTCAGTTATTCGACTCTCTCTCTCTCTCTCTGTAATATATTATATATATATATATATATATTATATATATATATATATATATATAAGCACACCGGACAAAAAATTAGTCACCCCTCTCAGAATGTACCTAATAACGTGTGACGGCGCCTCTGGCCTTGATAACCGCACGAATCCGGCGAGGCAGAGACTCTACGAGGTTGTGCATGTACTGAACATCGATTTGCTGCCACTCGTTCATCAGCCGGTCCCGAAGTTCCGCCAGAGTCCGTGGGTGTCTATTCCTGCGCTTCACTTTCTGTTTCCAGCCTGAACAACACCTTCGACGCATTCAGGATTAAAGGCTTCATTGACCTGCGATGTACTCGTCGCCTCCCATCATTGGAGAACAAACAAAAACGGGACTCATCGGACCAAATTACACGTTTCCAATCTGCCGCAGTCCAGTTTTTGTGCCTCTGAGCCCATTTATAACGTGCCAATTTGTGACTTGCTGTTAACAGCGGCCTCTTCCGTGGTACCCTGCTCCAGATGTCCATCGCATGCAGTTCTCGTCGCAATGTCCGTTCGGAAATTGGTCGCTGGAGAACCTCATTGGTTTCTTGGAGCAATTGTTCTCTGGTTTGAAAACGATTTGCAGTTACAAGACGAGAAACATGGCGGCGGCCCCTATTGTCGAGAATTGTTTTCCGGCCACAGTTACGCCGTCGATTGTCAGTTGATTGCGAACTACACCACTCTTTGTAAACTCGCTGGACAGTACGCGTTGACACACCAACAAATTGGGCTACTTCAGACATTTTGTGTCCGTGGCCTCTGCCAAACACGATGGCTCCTTTTTGCCACTGAGTAACGTCTGCCTCACGACCCATTTTGCAGACTATATCCAACACACACTTTGTTCTTCACCACCTCACGAAACAGATCTGATCCTGTGTGCTACGTCACCGCTACTTGTCACTTACCAATGCTACATCAGCGCCCTCTGTGTGACCTTGAACTTCCTACTATCGGTGCTATTAGGGGTGACTAATTTTTTGTCCGGTGTGCTTATATATATATATATGTGAATTTTAAATTCAGTTTTACCTTCACTAGCAGAAGTAATTTTATTCAATTCCAATTGTTGAGTACTTCCAAAGTACATATGTGTTAATTTTGAAAAAAATGTATAATATTATTAATAATAATAATAATAAACCTTTTCATTTAAACGATGTAAAGGATTAACAAGACTATGAAGAAAGAAGATACCATGCAAATTACACGCACAGAAAAATAAGACATAAAGAACGAAGTTAATAAAATATAAAAACATTTATATACAGGAACAGGAAAACTATGAGAGAGAAAGTAGGGAGATGTGTTTCTTTGGGTGAAAGTTTGTCTACCGCGTTCCATTCTGGCCGATTTGCGGTTTTAAAGTACCCTCGGGTTAATCAGGTGAGTTTTTATGCGTATCGAGTTTACCTCGATGTACATTTTTGTCCAGAGATGCTTTCAAAGAATTGATAAGAGTAAATAGACACTTTTTAAGAATTTAGTTAAAAATGTTTATTGGGTTTTTCTTTATATAATATATATATATATATATATATATATATATATATATATATATAAATGAACAATGAATAAATCCTATACCATCATAATATGGATTCATTGTCTTCATGGAGTACTTATGTTTGTATGGTTTTTATGTTTGAATGTTCATTTTTACATACTGTAGGAAACCAAAATCGCCTAAGCGAGTTTTGGATAGAATTTCGATTTGTACTTCTTTATTCATTACTGTATTTCTCTAATTTATCTTTCTAATAATAACTTATACTGTACGTATGACATAATGTGAATAACTATGACGTCATAAAGTAACTTAATTTTCTTCACGTTTTCCATACCGCGAATACTGAATCACCCATTTGGTATGTGGATATCTTTCATGTTCAATGTATGGTAAATTCTTTAATAATAAAAATAAAAAAAATTCATTCTCTATACGTCAATATTTATATGTTGTGTCCTACCCATTGTCTACTGATGCCTATCAACCTATCAGTCCATATTTTACGCGTGTCTATATCACGCACACAACCTATTGTGTTACGTACATGTAAATACGTCCACATGTATTTTTTAATTTTTTTATTTTAAGTGCATTCACCCCTCGCAAGATATTCATAAATGCTTAGGCGAGTGGTCGAATTCCGCCAATCAGCATAAATCGAACATCTGAAAACGAAAGACCTCCTTTGCCTCTGATTTCAAATTATAACGTATAATCATGTGTGTCATGTTTTGTATAAATTATCTCGTATGTGACCATGTATTTTGTATTATATTTCTAACATCTTAATTGTCTATTAATATGAAACACTGTAAAAACAAAACAAAATTATAGTAACTGTTCAATTGTAATTAACGATACTAAGTGAAATGTGAATTAATCCATAATCGTAATCATAATTTTAATAAACCAAAATTGAAATGAACTCAGTAATGTACTTAAATTGTACTTATGTACTACTACGAAATTATATCGCCTACAGAAATGTATACTCGGCGAAAATACGATTATTTTTTATTTTTATTTTTTAAATATTTATTTGGAATCTTTCATCTGATCATGTGTTTAAAAGGGGAGAAACTTAACCTTCAATGCATTCCCCCAACATTTAGACTTATATGATACATGTAATTGTAAAATAACGTCACTTCATTACTTCACTCTTCTTTGGCCACTACTACGAGACTCCTTTGTTAGCAGCCTCGTTGTGAGGAGGGGGCAGAGGCCCCTTGCCTCCTTAATTTTTTTAGAATCCGGCCTGAGCCATGGTCGAAAGAGGTCGAACCTCTACCCCTGTAAATTCAGAGCACTACCTATACATTTTTTACAAGTAAATTACAGGAAGAGAAACTTTTTATTTTCCCCTTCGAGTTGGGCTCTCTTTAGAAGAAATTAGTGAGTAAAGTCGATAAGTTATAAAAGAAAAGTCGATAATTTTAGTATCAGAGAAAGTATCAGAGTATTATAGAAAGAGAAGAATTAACAACTGTCGACCCTATAGCGAGAGAAAAGAATTAGAATGTTATAGAAGAAATATCCGTTGCTGCTTCCCAACCAGAACCCCCATCGATTCGAACCACCCCAGGGCCATAGACGGAGGGGTTATAACATTGGCGACCCTGTAGCCAGGGTCTTATAACATTGTCGACCCTGTAGCGAGGATCTTATAACAATTGGCGACCCTTTAACCAGGATAAGAAACTGACGACCCCTGCATAGTGGCCAGTCTTTGGCCAGATAGAAATACCCTGCATCCGGATAAAACCAGTTGACCGGCGTGTCACGACTTCCAGTTCGTAACATCCACCCTTGAACCGATGTGTCACGACTCTAAGTTCTCCACGCCTAGTTTTCATCCAAGAAGAAGTAGCCAGCAAGACGTCTTCAGGACACGTCTCTCAGGATTTCGCCGTAGAAATTTTGCTAAGTACAGTTTTTTTTTTAAGTAATTTGTAAACAGGTGAGAAGACAGCATTATTAACAGTTAACTAGTATTAAGTCAGAATTAACAAGAAACAGTGAACATTTCAGACACCAGTGATACATTTTTTTTTATTAAAACAGTAATTTTCACAGAAGTTGATTTTCACAGTTATTTTCACAAAAGTTGATTTTTAGAGTTATTGTAACAGAAGTTAATTTTCACAGAAGTTAAATGTCACAGAGTTAAAAGTCACAGAGTTAAATGTCATAGAGTTATTTCCAGAGTTATTTCCACTATTATAGTTAGTAAAGAATAATTTTATTTTATGTACCAAAAAATATTACTGTACCTTTGCGTACATTCGAGTGAAATGTGTTTACATTTCGTATTTTTGTTTACAATTTTTTTCACATTACTGAATTGAATTGACTTGCAAATTAAGAAAGAGAGAGTTTATAGAGAGTTTATAGATATAGAGCTACTTGAAGCATTTTCAAGTTCCAGTTTCAGTTTTCAGATTCAGTTGATTGTATCCAAGAGGGACAACCAAACCCCATAGAGTTATATACTTGATAGCAGTTCAAGTAAGTCGGTTGCACCAAGAGGAACAACGAAACCCCAGAGATTAATAGTCTTCACTTGATAGCAGTTCAAGTGCAAGTCAGTTTCATTTTCAGTAGACTCCACTTGATAAAGTTCAAGTGCAGTCAATTTCAGTCAGTTCAGTTTGAAGATACTTGCTAGAGTTCAAGTTAGACAGTTTCAGTTTCAAGATACTTGATAAGAGTTCAAGTCAGAAGGTTGCATCCAGCGGGACAACCGCCCCAGAGATTTATAGAAATACTTGATAACAGTTCAAGTCAGAAGGTTGCATCCAGAGGGACAACCGCCCCAGAGATTATAGAAGTACTTGATAGCAGTTAAAGTCAGTTAAAGTCAGTTAAAGTCAGTTCAAGTCAGTTTCAAGTTTCAGTCAGTTTTGAAGCTTCAGTCAGTTTTGAAGTCAGTTTCAGTCAGTTTGAAGTCAGTCAGTTTGAAGTCAGTTTAATTCAGTCAATCAGTTGCAAGAAAGTTGTAGTCAGTTTCAAGAAAGTTGTAGTCAATTTCAAGAAAGTTGTTGTCAGTTCTAAGAAAGTTGTAGTCAGTTGTAGTCAGTCCCAAAATAGTTGTAGTCAGTTCCCAGTCAGTTCAAAGTCAATTTTGAAGTCCCAAGTCAGTTTTGAAGTCCCAAGTCAGTTTTCAAATCCCAAGTCATTTCAATGCAGTCAATGAATTTAATTCAATTTTTTTTTTGTAGTTTAAGAGAATTTAGTTTAAGAAAATGTAATTTAAGAGAATTAAATTCAACCTGAATTGACCGGTTTGTGTCTTTAGTTAACCTTTTTTTTGGTAAGAAGGAAATTGACCGATTTGTCTTTTCTTTTCATGCAGTTGTTGCATATATAAATATATAGTTATGTATTTTATTATTTGTAACCAAAACCGTTTTTAGAAAGGTTGTAACGATTTTGGTAATTATTGTAAAGTATATGAGGAACATGCCGTCCCTCCGTTTGTTGACCTTCTTTAATTTTTGTTCTAAGCAGTCTGACAAAGCAATCTTTTAAAAAAAAAGGACGAAAAGACGTATTGTTAATTTCAGACATATACCCCCCGCTCAGTCACTCAATTCCCCCGAATGTCGTACTCCAAACTTTGTCTTTTTATTTTATTTTATTTTAACACCCCAACCCCAGTTGAACCCAGTGTCAACCAGAGAAATGGTTCAACCATGGTTAATTCCTCTTTGGTAATATGGAACATAACCTCAATTTATGTTAAGTCGTGTTTTTTTATTTTTAAGTATATTATATGTTTAGTTCATTAAAATGCATAATTGATTTCTATTTTTAATTTGTATTCTTAATTTTCTTAATTCAATTATCGTACCGATACTTCTGGTTAATGTTAATGGTTATATAGTTCATATATAGCTAGGAATGTTACTAGTCGAATTTAATTCCATCTTCAAAATTTAATTTTTAATACCGCTAGATTTACTCTCATTACTTGCAATGTCCTCTAAGTACGTTTTTTTTATTACCTTAATATACGTGTAACTGATTTAATTACGTAAAATCGATAATCCAAAATGAATTCTATTACTTTTGACACATATTCGAATTCATTTTCTTTCCGTACTTGAAGTCACTTTCACATTAAACTCATATGCATACACCATCATTAATACTACCTATAATTAGATTTTAACAATAATTGACTTAAACTTAAAAGATTCTATAACCCTAAACCCATCTTAAATTATTATACATTATTTTTAAACTTCGTTAATTCAAAAACCTTCCAAATCCCTACACCTACACAAACATGTATGCACACTATATATACTATATATACAAACCTTATGCTAAAATCATTGGATATCACAATAAACTATTTCATTGCGTGTAAGTGCTAACAATGCTATTTAATCTTAATCATTTTTGCTTTCTAATATATCTTGCTCATGCATTTATTCAGTTAATTTAACAATCCTCTCAGCTAATCTGTCCCTCAAAATTATAAGATACACACTTTGTACCTAATACACACAAATACACATTACCACAGGTCTATACATCATCCATTAAGTAATTCGATTTTTACGTACAATAGTCAATAAAACTAGTTTTTAGATTGTACGATCATGGTAACTGAAAAATTCCTGAACTTTAAAATTTATATTTTTTCCTTTTACACACTATTCATTATGTATGTATTTTTTTTACACAGGAAAATAAAATTTCGTTAAAAATTTAACAATCTCATTCTTTGTCTAACTTAATTGTTTGTCTAAATTAACCTATTAATCAATTTATTCTGTTGGCATAAATTAAAGTATTAATCTTTGAAATTTTTATATTTCATAATAGCCCTCTCAGCAAGCGTCATGTTAAAAATTTGATTACTTTGCATTGTACCCAACCACTCGAACCCACTTCTGTACAAAATTTGTATTGTAAAAAAAAAAAAAAAAAATTCGTCATCTAACTTGAATTACTTAGGATGTTATTTTCTCAATTGTATTGTATTAATTGTATTATATTATTGTATTAATTAATACCATTTTAGAGGGAGGAGCACTGTAAAAATGAACAATGAACAATTCCTAAAGCATCATTATATGGATTCATTATCTTCATGCAGTACTTATGTTTGTATGGTTTATGTTTGAATGTTCATTTTTACATAGGAAACCAAAATCGCCTAAGCGAGTTTTGGATAGAATTTCGATTTGTACTTCTTTATTCATTACTGTATTTCTCTAATTCATCTTTAATAATAATGACATACTGTACGTATGACATAATGTGAATAACTATGACGTCACAAAGTAACTTAATTCTCTTCACGTTTTCCATACCGCGAATACTGAATCACCCATTTGGTATGTGGATATCTTTCATGTTCAACGTATGGTAAATTCTTTAATAATAATAACAAAAAAAACTTCATTCTCTATACGTCATTATTTATATATTGTGTCCTACGTATTGTCTACTGATTCCTATCAACCTATCAGTCCATATTTTACGCGTGTCTATATTAAGCACACAACCTATTATGTTACGTACATGTAAATACGTCCACATGTATTTTTTTATTTTTGTCTTTTAAGTGCGTTCACCCCTCGCAAGATATTCATAACTGCTTAGGCGAGTGGTCAAATTCCGCCAATCAGCATAAATCGAACATCTGAAAACGAAAGACCTCCTGGTTTGACCATTTCAAATTATAACGTATAATCATGTGTGTCATGTTGTGTATAAATTATCTTGTATGTGCCCATGTACTTTGTATTATATTTCTAACATCTTAATTGTCTATTAATATGAAACACTGTAAAAAGAAAACAAAATTATAGTAACTGTTTAATTGTAATTAACGATACTAAGTGAAATGTGAATTAATCCATAATCGTAATCATAATTGTAATAAACCAAAATCGAAATGTACTCAGAAATGTACTTAAATTGTACTTATGTACTACTACGAAATTATATCGCCTTCAGAAATGTATACTCGGCGAAAATACGATAAGTTTCTATTTTTATTTTTAAATATTTATTTGGAATCTTTCATCTGATCATGTGTTTAAAAGGGGGAAACTTAACCTTCAACTGCATTCCCCCAACATTTAAACTTATATGATACATGTAATTGTAAAATAACGTCACTTCATTACTTCACTCTTCTTGGTCACTACTACGAGACTTCATTGTTAGCAGGCTCGCTGCGAGGAGAGGGCAGAGGCCCCTTGTCTCCTTAATTTTTTTAGATTCCGGCCTGAGCCATGGTCGAAAGAGGTCGAACCTCTACCCTTGTAATGGGTTCCATAAAACCTTAGCCCCCCATTTGCAGCTTACATGTTTATTTATATCGAAATAGTTTTTAGTGATTATAAAAATATATAAAATTCTTTATTTATTGCAGGTATTAAAATTACTCTAGCTGATAAAGTGATAATATAATGGCTTCTCAATTAATTGGTGATTCGGAGAGGCAACGTGTGATAGATCGCATACGAGCAATAACATTTCGGGAAGCTCGTGATTCTGGAGCCACCTTATAACACGCTCATGGGTTGCCAAAAAGTTGCGAAGAAGTGAGGACTTCGTCAAAAGAAATTGGAATAAAACTTTGGATGAATGTGAAATGAATACAACCAAATCTGGGCGCCCAAATTTGCCACTCTCTCAGGAAACAAAGGACATCATTGAAAGCGGTACGCGTAAGCGGAAAAACAGCTGTGCTAAACTTTCTAGATCGAAGTGTTGAGAGGAAAGATCGTTAGTGGTGAGATCATTCGACTGTACCGTCATAGGCAAGGTTTAAAGCCTCGGCATGAACTGCCAAAGCCAAGAAAAACTCAACTTAACATCGATGACAGAATGTGGTTTGCCCATTATCTTGAAGATTGGGATGTGGATGATTTCATGCATTTAGCTGTCTCCGATGAATTTTTTGTTTACGTAACACGTCGGCCTAACTACCAAAATGATCGAGTGCGGGCCACAACACCAGATGAAATCGATGACAATGAACATTATCGCGAATTATTAAAAAGTCCAGACTGTGTTGGTGTGTTTGTTTTGTTCACTGCAAAGAAGCTCATGTGGGTGCTGAAGCAAATGGTCAGAGTTGGGATGGACAGTATTTTCGTGATATTATTCTATCCCAGCATGTCATTCTTTTCTAAGAAACCCAAACAATGTTATGGATGTCGATCAGGTCACACTTCTGCACGATAAGGCCCCTGCTTTAAGGCATTACCACTCAACAGTTGTTGCGGAACCATGAGATCGATTTCTTTGGAAATGAAGAATGGCCGAAATTCTCCTGACCTGAACGTCTGTGAACACATTGGATCAGTTATAAAGGCAAGGTTGAATGTCTCTTGTTTCAAGAACCTTCAGCAAATCGATTTTCGAAGGATACAATGACGCAACACATTGAAACTGTTTTAGCAAATTTGCGTAACGATCAAGATCTACTCACTTTCGGCAAGCTACCCAAAGCGAATTCAGGCTGTCTTGGAAGCCAATGGCGGGGACACCAAGTTTTAATTGTTCCTCATTAAATGTAGGATTAAATTCTCTTTTGTAAGGTATGTTTAGTTTTACTGTACCTCTAATGGTTTACGCCATGGGCGGGGGGATAAGGTTTATTGGAGCCCCGTAAATTCAGAGCACTACCTGTACATTTTTCAGAAGTAAATTACAGTAAGAGAAACTTTTTATTTTCCCCTTCGAGTTGGGCTCTCTTCAGAAAAACTTAGTCAGTAAAGTCGATAAGTTATAAAAGAAAAGTCGATAATTTTTTTATCAGAGAAAGTATCAGAGTATTATAGAAAGAGAAGAATTAACAACTGTCGACCCTATATCGAGAGAAAAGAATTAGAATGTTATAGAAGAAATATCCGTTGCTGCCTCCCAACCAGAACCCCCGTCGATTCGAACCACCCCAGGGCCATAGACGGAGGGGTTATAACATATATATATATATATATATATATATATATATATTATATATTATAGTGTGTACTGTTATTTTTGTTTGAAATTAGTTTGAGAACAAACGAATAAGGAATCCTCTTCTTGATTTCGCAGATTTTTGTTTATAAAAAATATAGACAATATATAGAAAGGATTTTCAAAAGTAAATAGACAAAGTATACATTCTGTGTTAGAATAAATGAAAGCGTTTCATCTCTTTCGAATTATAGGTAAATTGAATATTATTCTTAGAAAATATGTTATTGGAATAATGTACAATATAAAGTCCTGTGTATTTCTTTTATTATTAATATTAAGATGAACGATTTCTTTTGCTAAGCCATGGATTAATTGTCTAGTGTATTTCTTTTATTGTTAATATTGGGAATCGTTTAAATAATTAGTTCTGTTGCTGAGCAAATTAAGGAGAACGTCATTCTTGCCTTTAATAAATAAATAAATAAGTGGAAACTCTCTAAATAAGTTAAAATAAATGGCGTAAGCGGGCAACTCGCCCTAATAAGGTACACCTGAACATAATTAAATTAAAAAAACATTATTTGGCAACTCATCTAAGTAAAAATTAAAATAAATATACAGTGCTCTCTGGTAACCCCTCCATATATAAATAAGTGGTATCTGACAACTCAAGACCCTTATAACCACTGCTTGGCCCATGGACGCACATAATGTGACGGGCTCCGATGGAATAAAGAACTCTCTCTCCTTCTTAGGTTAAGGCTTAGGTTAGGTTTCCCTTTGGGGGGTGAGGACATCCCACTTCTCTCTCCCAAAGACCTCCTACTTCTCCCTTCTCTCCCTCTCTTAGGTTAAGGCTACCCCTTTAGGGGGTCATCCTCCCTTCTCCCCCCGAAGCTCCCTCCCCCTATGCAGCATTGATTTGTTGCATAACCCCTCCCCTTCATTGCAGCATTGATTTGAATACCCCCTTGCAACATGCCCCTCCCCCTTTGTTGCACACCCTTGCAATATTCCTTTGCGACATTGCAACATTTCTGCACTCTCCCATTTTTCGCCCATACTACTAGTGTTACTAAAATATTTTTTTTTTTTTTACAGATCCATTAACCTTACTTTTCTTATTGGAAATTAAAGATCTACCAGGATCAACTGTTTCGTTTAAATTTTCAGTTGAAGACAGCCACAGAATTGTGTTTCTGTACAAAGAAGGATTTTCAATGTGTGGTATCCGAGGCATTATCAACAAGTACGGAGAAACATCTTCTGTAATTGATAAACCCAGGAATGGAAGACCCAGAAAGCTGTCTAACGAGGATGAACAATACCTGAAGATATCTTTAAGGAAGAGAAAGAAGACAAATGTTGAATTGGCAAAAGAGCTAGCAGAAAGCTCTGATGTCGTTCTCCATCTGACATCAACAGTACGAAGGTCACTTTTGAAATCAGGAGTTAAAGGATGTGTTAGAGCAGTGGTGGCCAACCCGCGGCACGCGTGGCTATTTCTAGTGGCACGCGGACGACGAAGAGAAAGAGTTGCAGATTCGGGTCAACGTATATCTGTCAGCAGTCATTTTCCATTATGAACATAATAAAAAACAAGTACTGTTCTACATTGACTGATACCTCAGAAATCTGATTCTACTGGCTTGCTCCAAAGTCAAGCCAAACATTGATGAACTTACATGTAAGTGCAAAACAGATACAAAAGCCTCACTAAGAATTTTTGAACTGAAGTAAACATATTGATGTTTTTTAAAAGGTTTTGTGAATTACAGATTTTTACATGTATCTATTTTGAATAATTTCAATTGCAGAAAAGAAGTTGTCTTTCTATAAATTTGTATTTCCTAAATTCATAAAAAGTTATTGAAAATAATAATAATAAAAATATAAGTTTACTATAGTTTCTTATTTATTTTATAATTTACGGAAGCTAAAATATTCAAGTTGGCGCATTCCACAATTCCAAGTCAAATAGTGGCATGCCACAGAAAAACGTTAGCCACCACTGTGTTAGAGTAAGAAAACCTCTATTCAGAACGGGGAACAAGGCTTAAAGGCTAAAATGTGGAGAAGGACAGAGAAATTGGACAATGAAAATATGATCAAAGGTGCTTTGGACGGACGAGTCAAAGTTTCGATTATTTGTATGTAATCGAAGAAAGTATGTGAGACGACGAACAACTGAAACCTATAAAGAGTCTTCCTTAAAGCCAATACTTAAGCATGGAGGAGGTTCATTTCAAGTTTTGGGTGCAGCTCCTCAAACGGTGTTGGAAAATTGATGAAAGTTGATGGTATATTGAATGCTGCTAGATATGATCAGACTTTTCCTCTAGTGGTAGTGGGGAAAGGCTTATTGTTCAAATTTTATCTTACAGCAAGATAATGATCCAAAGCACACAGCTGGAGTAATTAAAACCTATTTGCAAACGAAAGAGGAAACTGGACTCCTTCAACGCATGGTATGTCCCCCTCAAAGCCCAAATTTCAATATCAATGAAGCTGTATTTGGATCAAAAAGCAGTAAAAAAAAGAATCCCAGCAACTTAGCTGAAATATGGAAGGTGTTGGGAGAAGCGTGGAACACCACAACACAAGAGAGTTTATAATAAAATTATTTGAAAGTGTTACTAACCGGTGTGCCATTAAAAAAAGTACATTTTAAAAAGGATATAACATCAACATTTTTCATTTAATTTTAATAAAACTTCTACACAATAAAACATATGTATTTATCTATATGCAAACAAGTTTTCAGACTAAAATATGAAATAATTCAAATTCTATCAACATTTAACGAAAGAGTATGATTTTTCTACTTAACATTTAAAAATTATTAAACCTTTTTAATATTTGTGTATAAAAATAAATTTTAACGTAAAATTTACCTGAAATTATTAAAACAATTGTTCGAAATGCTTTTCTTCCATTCCAATAACTTTTTTTTATTTTTGGCCGGAATATGGAAGAACTTAGCAGAGCGAGTCTACAGAACTAGGATAAACGATGTCGCTCATTTACGCGAGATCATCATTCAAAAATGGGAAGAGCTTCCACAGGAACAAGTAAATCGAGCCATAGATGAATTCCGGCCAAGAATAAAAAAAGTTATTAAAATACTGTAGAAGGAAAGCATTTCAAATAATTTTTTTAATTTTTTCAGAAAAACCTAAATATCTTGCAGGAGAAGGTGCCGCTGTTTATTGAGATGCGCCACACAACGTTTTTCCAACAAGACAGAGTGCCATGTCACCGCACCAAAGCCGTGTCTGATTGGTTCCGAAATTCGGGTTTTCAGCTGATCCGGCCTTGGCCGATAAACTCGCCCGATTTAAACCTGATAGAGAACTGCTGGCGAACCGTCAAACAAAAAGTTACCTGTCACAATCCTACATCATTCGATGATTTGCTTGAAGCCATAAAGAAACTGTGGGCGCAGGAAATTACGCCAGAGTATTGCGAAATACTGGTAAATTTCATGCCACCACGTATCGCCGAAGTGCTGAAAAGAAAAGGGTAAATGTACGAAATACTGACACAATTCATTAGTATGTTTTGTATGCTTGAGCAGTTTCTAAATACATCTTTTCTACCATTTACAGTAACTTTTGTAGTACAGTGTGTCCGTAAAGTCATGGTGGGATTTTAAATAGCTATATTATTGCAACGAAACATGATAATGAGATGAAAAAAAGGCAAATTGAAGAACAACTCTAAAAGAATAACTTTATTTAACGTAGTTCGATATGGGCTCCTCTGGTAGCCCTGCAGACATCTAGGCGGTGATTCAATTCCAGCCACACACGCCCAAGAACATCAGGAGTGACGGATGCGATAGCTTCCGTGATTCGCTCGTTCAAGTGATGAATATCCCTAATGGGTACACTGTACACGCTTTGCTTGACGTAACCCCACAAATAAAAGTCCAAAGGTGTCAGGTCCGGAGAGCGTGGAGGCCATGGCTTCCATCCTCCTCTTCCTATCCATCTCTGTGGAAATTTTTCATTAAGGAATTCTCAAACAACGTTGGCATAGTGCGGAGGAGCACCATCTTGCTGAAAGATGACATTATTGTCAATAAATTGGGGTACTGCAAAATGTTCCAACATAGCGAGGTAGTTGTGTGACGTCACAGTGGGTTCCGCGAAGAAAAATGGGCCAATCACTCGATCTCGTGGTAGAGCACACCACACATTAACTTTCGGGCTATTACGCTCATGTTCAACATAGGCATGTGGACAGCCTAGACTAACTACGAGATAAGGTTAAGCTTAGCCTAGACTAACTACAAGATACAACTTTGAGAGTTGTTCTTAAATTTGGCATTGTTTCATCTCATTATCATGTTTCGTTGCAATAATATAGCTATTTAAAATCCCACCATGACTTTACGGACACACTGTATTTTACTTTTACGTTAAAACAATTTTTTTTTAATTGATGGGGTGATGCGTGACTTATGGCCACCAATGTAGTACTAGTAATTTAATTTCCAGTTTTTTAATTAAAATCCTAACGCTAGTGAAATTCGAAAAGATAATCATTTTATACGATAAAAGAACGCATTCTCTAAATTCTTGGCTGGAACCCCTCCATACCTTAACGCAAGCGTAAGTGATTAAAATTTGAAAAAATAAAAGAAATCACATGTAGGAGCTAATGTAACTTCAACAACACCGACGAAAAAATGTAGGCGGAATTTCGCGATTTAGGAATATATATATATATATATATATATATATATATATATATATATATATATATATATAGGTACGGTGAACCAAAAGTAGGTGGACAGTAGGTTGAATAGGGTTTGTGTTATATTATATTATAACTATGGTGTTCATTATAACTATGGTGTTTGTGTTATATTATATTAAATATTATAACTAAATTTATTTAAATTTAATCTTTTTTCTTTTCAGATAGTTCAGAGAACCCATAATGGCAAATAATCTAAATACTGATGCCAGAAAATGGGTGTTAAAAGAGTATTGGAAATCTCAAAATACTGAAACAGTTAGAACAAAATGGGTTGAAACATTTGGTACTCAAGCCCCAAAGAGACAAACCATTTACCGCATTCGTGACAAATTTGATGCCACTGGCTCAATTCTTAATGCCCCAAGAACTGGTCGACCCAAAACAGTTTGCACAGAGGACAATAAGCAACTTGTTGCCGAAGCATTTGTTCACAGTCCCAAAAAGTCCACCAGAAGAGCCTCAGCAGAACTGGACATTTCACAAACCTCTATTATACGAATTCTGAAATCTATTGGGTTGAAAGCTTATCGTCCACGGCTAATTCATGGCTTATTGGAGGATGACCCAGACAGGCGGCTGCAATTTAGTGAGATCATGCTGAACGAAATTGAAGGAAATCCAATAATTTTAGGTAACATTGTGTGGACCGATGAGGCTTCTTTCAAATTATCAGGTCATGTTAACCGACATAATTGTGTTTACTGGTATAGTGAGAACATGCATTTAACATTAGAGCAGCAACTAAACCAGCCTGGTGTCACTGTTTGGGGTGGTATTTCAAGTTCTGGTGTTTTAGGACCAATTTTTGTTGATGGAACAGTCACAGGTGATAAGTATCTCGAAATTCTAATGAATGAAGTTGTTCCACACTTACAACAACAGCCTAATTCACATGACCTCTATTTCCAACAAGATGGGGCCCCTCCACATTATTCAAGAGCAGTCCGTGAGTATCTTGATGAAACAATTCCCGAGAAATGGATCGGCCGAAGAGGTCAAATTGAATGGCCTGCACGTTCACCTGACTTTACCCCAATGGATTTTTTCTTTTGGGAGTACTCAAGGACAAAGTTTATAGTCGAAAACCACGAAGTGTTGGTGACTTGAAAAATTACATCAGAGATGCATTTCAAGAAATTAATGCACAAAGAAACTTGTGCAAAAATGTTTGTCGAAGTGTGAAAGGTAGACTTCAAAGCTGTGTAAATTGTGATGGACAGCAATTTGAGCACCTGCGTTGATAAAATTTTCAGTGCTTTTGTATTGTATTGGTATAAGTTAATTTTTTTTTTATTTTGTATTATAGTATACAAAAAAATTAAATATAATTGTATATGTATTCTCAAAATAAACGTTATCATTTACTGTCCACCTACTTTTGGTTCACCCGGGTATATATATTGTGTGTATATATTGTGTATATATATATTGTGTAGAGGCGGGGCCACCAGCTTGACCTCCGTGTGAAGAGAGACCAACGCACGAAACAACATAAGGGTCATAAGGTTCATAGAAGTTTGAGTCACTCGAGAAAATTTGAGCTAAATGGGATATGAATTAATGAGATATAAAAATATTTTTTTAATGTAATATTTAATATTTTGTGCAAATTTCATTGGCTTCAATTACAGCTTTTACTCGTTTGGAATTGTGTTGACGAGACAGGCAGAAGTGGCATTCATGATTTTTTTTCCTATTCATCTTGTCTCACTGTAGATAATTCAGTTTTTGACGTACTTTTGTGTTTTCCGACATTTTTTTTCAAAATTCCCCACAAATATTCAATTGGATTTAAATCAAGAGATTAAGGCGTCCAATCAATCTGTTTCATGCCTCATGTCTCAAGCAATTCTTAGTCACACCTGAAGTATGGCATGGAGCGATATCTCGCTGAAGTAATACTTTAATTTTCTGAGTTTTTACAAAAAACATATCAGGAGAGGGATTCAGAACATTTTCCAACATGCTTATATGGGTTCGGGAGTTCATTCTCCCCTCGCATAAAAATAGCTTTCCAACCACCTCCGAAAACATGCACTTCCACCCCAATACCTTCACTATTCCTCCTCCATATTTAATAACTTTATACTTTTATTTCAGAAACTTCGCCAACCCTCTTTCTTACATTGGCTGCCCCAGAATTTCCCAAAACCTGCAAAATTAAATTAAAATAGTGAGTACCAGACATTAGCGAGTAAAGCATGTTATTTGAAAAAGTATGAAAGAAAGAGGGAAGATTTAAGTTGCTTAAAAGTTGATCCCTTTTCCTCAAAGTTACTTTCGTCGGACCAAAGTGCTTTTGCCTAATCTTCAGATATCCGGGATTGCCACTCTTTGCCCCACTATAGTCTTTATTTTGCGAGTGATCTCTGACAGACATGGCTTCTTCCTTACCTTACAATCTTCAATCCCTGTTTCAACAAGTCTTCTTTTCACGGTTTTTTTAGAAACAAGTTATAGTGGCCTCTTGAAAATCAGAACAAAGCTGTGAAGATTCTTTTTTATGATTTGTGATGAACATTTGCTTCAACATTCGATTTTGAGGTTACTCTTTTTTAACCGTTACATGACTGACTTCAATAACTTTTTATGTTTATGAATCGTTTCAGCATCGTTTGCAAAGCCCATCCAGAACATTTTAGTCTTTTTGAAATTGCAACCTGAGAGTACCCTTCAGAAGCTAGTAACATTATTTGAGCTCTTTCTTCTTCTGTTAGTTCTTTTGTTTTAGCTCTTTAAAACAAATTTTATTAGTTTTCAATCATTAATATATTATTACAACACGGACACAATTACTTACATTTTTAATTGGCACCCTTATGAATAAATTTCGCTCATTGCACTGCCAGCAACTCAAGTGTCTACGTAATCACAAATGACTTGAAAATTTTAGCCATATAATTTATTTATAGGTTTCACCTAACATACAGATAAATTAAAATATTAGTTGGTTTGGATAGCTCAGTGTTTATTTAAAAAATCCCAAGTCAACGTCCTGAGTCGGACATCTTACCACTAAGTCATTCAGGAAGCCAAGAAACTTCCTTTGAAGTTTAGCTTTTGAGCGGAAATCGTTTTATTCTGAGCTTTTGAAGCAAATGCACAGGTTAACGCTTTCGTGAATTTGTATTTGTCGGATAGAAACCCACACAATAACCGGAGTTGATTTTAATACACCTTGCGACGCCAGGATCAACTCTCTTAGGAGCTGCACGCTTTACTTCATTTTTCGTATTATATATATATATATATATATATATATATATATATATATATCAGAACATGGGGTAATAGTAATAGGTAATAGTAATAATAATAGTAATAGATCATAATTTTTTGGCTGTAATAGTAATAGTAATAGAAAGCAAAGTAATAGTCTATTACTTTTCTATTACAGTGGCAATAGACATATTGTGTGAACAAAGAACTGAAAAATGAACTTAATCTACTCTAAACTAAAATAAACATGTATGTGAACTAATATTGTGGCAAATTTTTCCTTCAATAAAATAAAAATTTTCAAGACCTACAGTCTCTGAAATTGTAATGATTTAGTTGAAACAAATATTTGTTATTTGGCTACTGCTCATCCTCATCCTGGATCCATGAGTGCAGAGCCTTCTTTCTGCCTCTCAGCCTCATCCTGGATCCATGAGTGCAGAGCCCTCTGCTTCTCAGTTTTATCCTGATTCCTGAATCCAGACACTGCTACATCTCCAGCTCAATACCACTTCACACAGGGTACCCCTCTAGGGGCCTTGGTGAATCGGGATGCTGGGAATGCAGTCGGTAAATACCAAACTCTAGATGCTAATATATTTTTGTGTTTCCTGGATGCCTCTAAAGCATTTGATCGTGTCAATCATGACAACTTATTCATAAAACTTGTAAATCGTAATGTACCTGGTTACTTGGTCCATATATTAATATTCTGGTATAATCACCAGAAAATGATTGTAAGATGGGGTGGGGTTAATTCAGAGTCATTCTCTGTGACCAATGGTGTCAGGCAGGGAGGGATACTATCCCCTACTTATTCAATGTTTATATGGATAATCTATCTGTTGTGCCAAACACCTGTAAAATAGGCTGCTATATTGGTACAATGATTGTTAATAATCTGATGTATACAGATAATCTAGTTCTTATTTCTCCATCTGTAAAAGGGCTCAGCACACTTTTGAAGGTGTGTGAAAGGTATGGGAAGGATAACGACATAAAATATAATCCTGATAAAAGTCATGTTATGATTATAGGACCAAGCCCTACAAATATATAAAATTTCCTGAATTTCAATTGAATGGTATGGTGCTGTCAGAAGTAACCCAAACTAAGTATCTTGGCCACATACTAACGGATAGTCTTTGAGATGACTGTGATATTCTAAGGAATAATATATACAATTATATGCTCAGGGAAATACTTTGGTTAGAAAATTTCACATGTGTACATTAGATGTAAAGTTGATTTTGTTCAAAACTCTTTGTACTCCAATGTATACAGCTCATTTGTGGTGGAATTACAGGATGTGTAATTTGAGGAAATTATATGTTGCATGTAATAATATTTTTAGGAGTTTATTAAGGACTTCAATATTTGTAAATGGTGCTCCTTCTAGTGTCAGTATGTTGTTTGTAGTCAATAAGGTGCCTAACTGTACCAATATCATTCGCAATTTTGCATTTAGATTTATCACTAAGCTTCGTGAGTCAATCAATAAGATAATAGAAGCCATGGTTAGTGGACTGGTCTCCGATATATTTTATAAATCTGAAATCTGGAAGCATTGGCTCAGGCAATTGTATGTTCATTATACACAGTGATCACTGGCCTACTTAGTCAGTGCTCCAGACAACTATCTCTTAATCTTCTATGGACCTCTTGTATAATGTTTGTACCTGTTGAGTCCGAAATAAAGTGTTTGTTTGTTTGTTTGTTTGCTAACACACTGCTTCTAATTGCATTTAAATAGACATAAAGATCCTTTTCAAATGTGTGAAGTACCCTACATACAAAAGTAATAGATGACCAAGTAATAATAATAGTAAGAGTAATAGAAGGAATCAAAAGTAATAGTAATAGTAATAGAAACCCAGTAATTAACCCCATGTCTGATATATATATATATATATATATATATATATATATATATATATATATATATATGTAGCGGCCAACTGAAGTTGACAGAGTCGATTGCAAGCAACCTATGCAATATTGCAACATGCCATCAAACAATTAGCAATATCTCATCAAATCAAACTCAACAAAGATGACGTCATACCAAGCACGGCTAAGATGACGTCAGAGCGCGGGAACCTCAAGACAAGCGTCGCAGCGCCTTCGCTCTCCAAATTCCAACCTCAGTGATCCACTATGGTGTGTGTGTCAATTTTAGGGAGTAAAGTGAAATCTTCAGATTTTCAAAGACTACTAGTGACCAAATGATGCAGTTTTATGTGCTAAATCGAAATATGGCTTTAAAATACAGATTTGACCATTACTAGCTACTTATATTTGAAGTTGAAGTTACGAAAAATCAGCATTGTTTGCAAGTATTTTTTTTATTGTATATAACTACATTTTACATACATTACATACAATTAAAGACATTTTGATTGTATTTCAATATTAAAACATAGAAATATAGATAAGTTTCTTGAACTTTGCCAAGGATGCCATGTCTGCCTTGCTCTTGTTCCTGGACATGAGCTCCCTACTGGCCACCTGGCCACTGATGTACGCCTCCCTCCTCTCTTGTGAGTAAACATGTTGTGCTACTTCAGCTGTCATCCTTACACACCTCTCTACTGAATGTATGTGTGAGGGCCATACAGGAACTTCCATTGGTCTATCCAGAAACTCCTTGATTGCAGCAGTGGTGAGGGAGCAGGTGAGAGGAGGCTCAGTCACGCCAGAGTTCCAGTCAATTAACTCCGAGAGTTTGGTGGCATCTGGGTTGATGTCAGGAGTCTTCCTGGGTTTGACACTGCAGTCTCCTATCTGTGTGTCCTCATCTCCTTCGCCTCTGATTTCCAGTATCCTCTTCACTGCCTCCCTCCTCTCCTCCTCCACCTCACTGCACAGCATAGCCTGGAGCACAGCCTCAGAATGTGCATACCAGGCTGATCTCTTCACTGTAGGCATCACTATTCCTATCACCTCCTTCTTCTGACATCTGAGCAGCTCCAGCTGGTACAGTACATGCCTGGGACCCTCCACCCAGGTGTGATTTAACTTGATGTTGAACCAGTTTGGCATGTAGACTCCCACTATGAATTCCACAATTATCCTCAGATTCTTCAGGTTCCTACCCTTCAGCCCATGTTTGGAAATCCACAATCTGCAGAACTTTAGAGCCGTGGTGACCCACCTACTGTGACAGACTGGCCCAATCTCTAGGAGAGCTACACTCTGAGGTACCTCTCCCGATCTGATGGCAGTGATGATTCTGTAGCCATATTATTGGTCTGTGCTGAGGTCCTTGACTACCTCCTGACTGAGATGGGGTAGAGGAGGACCAACAGTGATCCTCGTGAAGTTCGGGTTGATCTCCAGCTCAGTGGCAGTGTCTAACATCTTTCCTAGGGGCCCAGACCACTTGTTGTTGCTCAATGTCTTGCCATCCAGTGCAGTCACCAGGTGTCTGAGACTCAGCTCCCCAGTGTGCAAGTCACAGACAATCCACACCAACTTCCTGCTAAGCTTGGCCTCCACATAATGCATTACTCCTCCCTCCCAGCCATTATTCACATTAGTACTGTCACCTCCTATGGCCAAAAGGGTCTGGTCTGCTCCTCTCTCTCTTAGCCAGTTCACCAGATGATCAGCAATGACCTCAGCATGAATTCTCTCCTCTGCAGCTTCCTCTGGTACAAAATACCACAAATATTTCCCACCTGGTTCATTGCACACTGTAGTGTTCTTCTTTAATGAGGCCAGGAAACTGCCTGTCACTGCCCTCAGCTTCCACCATCACTTTGGTTTCATCTCTTTTCCCATCAAAGAAGATACAAGTGATGCCATTTTCCCTAATCTCTTCATCAAACTTCTTGACCAGCTCCTTAGTCAGTCTATCCTGAGCCCTTCTCACCTTGTTGTGGTCAATCACCAGTGCTGTGTCAAACTCTGCGATAAGACCAGCATCAATCCAGGCAGCAGTGGCAATCTCTGCAGTCTCTCTCTTCCCAGTGTGATGTCTGAAGCTAGCCAGAGCTATGTTCGTGATATCTTCAGTGTTGTATTTCTTCTTCTTAGCCACAGGCAAGGAAGAAGTTGTCGCAGCCTCTGGTATGAAGTCTTCGTCCTCCTCTTTCCTCCCTGCCTCCTCTAGTATATCTCCAGTCTCCTCCAACTCCATCTCCAGCAGTGACTCCTCCCTCAACTCCTCTTCTTTCTTGGCTGACTCCTCTGCCTTCCTCCTCCTCTTCTCCTCGGCCTTCCTTCTCGGCCGACTCCTCTGCCTTCCTCCTCTTCTTCTCCTCGGCCTTCCTTCTCTGCTCCTGTCTCTGCAGCACTGCTTCTTGTCTCCTGGTCTTAGGGTGATCAGCTAGACCCATCTGGTGCGCCCCCACACTACCCACATTTTCTCTCTGACCTTTAATGAAGGCAAGCTCCTGCATTGGTATCTTCTGCTCGCTCCTGCAGCTGCAGTCAATGTGAACTTCACTGTTGCAGACAGGGTTGCACCCAAGCTCACTGCAGCTCCTGATCACACAGGGACAGGTCAGGATGTCCACCAATTTGTTCAGTTTCATCATGAACCTATCTTTGACCTCTAGCTTCACATTGCCAATGGACACCTTCACTGCCTCATCCCACAGTGCCTTCACTTTAGCCCTGATCCTGACCTCAGTGTTGATTACAGGTCCTGTGAATAGAGCGTTGGCCTTTCTCCACTGAGCCAGTAGCCCTGGAACAATGCCGTTGTTAATCAGGTCATTAGCTGGGTAATTCCTCCTGTCTTCCTCACTCATCTCTCTCCTCAACAAACCATACCTCAGCAGATCTCTGGCTGTGGGCAGCTCAGCAGGGGGATGTTCCCTCTCAGTCCCCACCAAATGACTTAGGTGACAACTTGATGTACTTCGGGTTCTGATTTCTTTCTGACTCATCCTGTGGACCTGTGAACAAAAGAAATGTCATTGAAATTTGGATAGGCCTACTGATTATGATTACGTACATAAAATTAAGTTAATTGAAATTCTTAATATCTTCCTATAAGCTCAGATAAAAGATTGTGTTTTTATAGGTACAAGACTTAATTATTGAAAGTAATGAAAATTTGATATATCTATCATATCAAAATATACAGAAAGTATGGGTCACACTTAACATTTCGAATATTTTGAATTGCACAATATTTACATTACGAAGTAATAAAAATTGTCAAAAAGGAGAGAAAACACATGCATTCACAATCAAAACTCCAGCATTTGTGACTATGTGAAACTTAGAATCCATACTGCACACCAAAAATAACCAAAGTTGACCACACATATCAATGGCACATTGATATACGATGCTCCAGTCATATTTAGGTTATATTTCAAACATTTATGGTCAAATATAAGTAGGTAAATGGCTTTTTTAAACAACACTAAAGATATTTCTATGTTTGCTAGATAATATGACATCATTTGAGCATTAGTAGTTTTTGAATTGTTGACTTTACTAAAATTGACACACCCTAATCATTCATGCAATAACGCTCACATTCATCAGCTATATTGTAAGGATTAGATTCATTAGAACTGTTGTAGTAGCGGTTAAAATCTTCATGTTCCTGTACTCATACATTCATAGTTTAATGTTTGGGTGGAGGTAGTCCTTCGTAATTTAAAGTATCGCTACTCAGGTAGGGTGGATCGATTTTACATTTCTTTCGATTTCCATATTCTAATAGAGACAAAAACTTGCGCATGCATGTGAAAATAGCCTCTGCAAAATCTTAGCTTAATAGGTAATCATCTTCTGACCCCGGCAGAGCGATGAAAATCATATTTTAGTAGTCAAAAACGTATTTTTCTTATAATTTTTAAAATATTTCAATATGCATCAAAATTATTCCTAATAACTATAAAGTCGATGAAAAAGACCTCATATGATCGTTTTTCCAACGCGTTGTCCTACGTTAATATCTTTTGCCCCCGGCAACAACGTCAAATGTTGAAAAAATAGGTAATTTATATACATATTTTCAGATCGGCTCTTTGTCTTAAATAATGCATTTATATATTTCCCATAGCATTTATATCGTTGCTTAGGCATGAAATAACACACACGCAAAATTTTATGACTCTAGAGTAATATCTTCTGTCCCCGAGAAAAGTCTAAATGTGGATTATAATTACGTTAATGCGATGTTATAAGTACGATAAGTACTAAGTACAGCTCCTCGCTTGCTAATTTTATAAAATTAGCAACCCAGAACTCACCACGAGGAGGTGGCTGTACGTCGAGTTCCACCCTATCCAGCCCCAACCACCCTTCCTTTGGCTGCATGTCGATTTACATACGGTAATCTTTCTTAGAATCAAATCGTGGAATTTTTGTTCGGGAGTGAAGACGGGAGCGGATGAATCCGTCCCTCTCTTCTATTCCACTTACACTGGCAGAGGCTTCGGTTACTAATTTGATGAGTCTCTCGACCGCTTGAGTATGACAAGGGAATAGTGGGATCAGTCCATCAGGCTGGTCTTCCGTCTCAACAAACTCTTTTATTCGGGTATCAGGTATTGTTTTTGTAACGGGGGGTTCGGTCACCTCAGCCGTTTGCCAGTTGATCATTTCGTAATAGTTTTGACTATCGTAGAGCAGCTCAGGCATGGCGAAGGCTCGAATTTCCCCCGCTGGTGATTGTTTTGATCGTGCTTTTAATATTCTTCTCCATCCCAATTCTCTTATGTGTTGCTCATCGGCATGTAGCATGGAGATCAAAATATTTTCTGGGTGAGCAAAGAAAGAATTTCTACGGAGGTCTTTGTTGGCGATTGTCTTAGATCTTTGAGGCATGGTCTGAGAGAGACGCATCATTTCGAAAAAATGTTTTGCGCCCTCAGTGAAACTGGAGTTTTTCTTTATCTTAAACCAAATTGGTGCGTAAACTGTCATAATGAATCACAATTTCGTTGAAGGTGCTGGAGGGTTCACTGGTTGAAACATAGAGGCGCAGAAATCTATTTGCTGTTGTCAGCCACCTGGAATGCGCCATCTTACCTGGATTTCGAGCCGCGAGAGCTGAAGAGCAGCTACCGCTCGACACTGCTCAGTAGATGCCTAACAAATATTTTTGGTCAGTGCTCAACTCGGCATCATCTATGTCAATGTCGGGAGATGGAATGGCATCGAATTCTGTAATTCGAAGTTTTTCGCAGTCGTTCAGTTGTTTTCCAACTGGTCCAGTAAAGCCCATTGGCCCAGTTGTTTTGCCGTCCAAGTCTTGAATGAGGTGTCGCAGTGATAATTCATTACCGTGTAATAGGCATATGATCCACTGAACTGGCCTTTGCAGTTTCATTTCAATCATACGAATGGCTCCACCCTTTCGACCCGTGTTCACTGCGGTACCATCACAGCCGATAGCCACAATGTCGTCCGTGCTAATATTGTTAGTCTCTAGAAAGTTGATGATACCTGATGTTATTGCAGTGGCAGAACCTGATGCAGGAGTGAAATGCCCCATGTACTGGGATTCTGGTTCTTGAACTAAAACTATATGCTCTTCTACCACAGTCCTTCTATGCTTCACATTGTCTATTTCTTCTTGTGTCATTGTTTTATCTTTACGTCCGTCAAAGAAAATGCCCTGTAATGGTAGCGTGATCTTGTCATCTTGCTGATGCTCAGAACGAACTCTTTTTCTGGCTCTTCTTATCTTATTTCGATCAATCACTGAACTGACATCATCTTCTCGTATCCAGCCAACATCCTCTAACAACGAAGAAGCAATAAATGAAGCAGCTCTCTCTGAGACGCCCGTACGATCACAAGCTTCAGCAAGTACCTGGAGTTTCATTCGTGTTTTTTCCTTCATGTCGTGTTTATCTCTCGGTGTTAGTTCATACGATGACGATGATTCTATAGATGTATCCTCGGTTTCACTAGAGGCTGACGAAGAAGGTTGTTCTTGAGAAGTTTCTTGTCGTTTACTAGTCGACGGCTCTTGATGTTCTGCTATTCCTTCTTGTTTCAATATCGCCAATCTTCTTGCAAGAGTCATCTCGTTTTTATTTGTTGTTTCAACATCCAAAGTTCCTATTGCCATTTTGCGATCACTTCTTTGGTCGAGTAAAAACTGTTGCTCTTTCTGTGGTACTCGTCGTTCACGAGGGCAGCTGCATTTTGTCAAATCAGGGCATTTACAAGCCGATATGTCAAATAAGGTGGTCTTAGTTGATTTCTTGAAGGCCTCAAGATTTTTCTGTAACGATTCGTTCTTCTTTTTCGCGTTCAGTGATTTGATGATGTTAGCCATTTTATCACGATAACTTTTCAACATTTGATTTATCCGTGCTGTCGAAACTGTTGGAATGGAAGCTAATTTCCACAAGTATTCCAGTCTCTCCGTGACCACAGCGGCGATGTCTTTGAATGGAGGTTCCTTCTTTGATGATCTCAACTCAGTTCTCACATGATGGTAGTATTGCATCACATCTTCACATGTGGGAAAACATCGCAAATTCAAATCTTTCCCAGCACCAAATATTGGACACGTAACCGATCTTCTAGTTGTAGCGGTAGCCATCCTGTAAAGATTAAAGAATAATGTATTGTTCTGTTACGCAATAAAATCGAAAAAAACAGAGTTATGAGAAAAACAAACAAGGATATGAGCAGAGAGATTGAGCACACTGAGGACTCTGAGTGAGGAGCCACACACACACACACACACACTGAGGACTCGAGGAGCCAGCTGCAAAATACACACCTGCCTTCGACGCTGTCAAAAGGCAACTGAGGGAACTGCGCAGTGCGTACTGGCGCGTCAGTGGCAGCTGCTGCTGGCAGCACTCACCAGAGATGACCTTTAAACCCTAGCCTAGAGTCATAAAATTTTGCGTGTGTTATTTCATGCCTAAGCAACGATATAAATGCTATGGGAAATATATAAATGCATTATTTAAGACAAAGAGCCGATCTGAAAATATGTACAGGGTGTCCCAGAATTAACTATCTATTTCAATGAAATCGGAAAAAAATTTTAAAAACACACTTTTATTTATGTTTATCATGTGTAATATGTGTTAAAAAATGTATAAATTTCTAAATTTTTTTCATAATTTTATTTTCATAATTTTTCATATCTGGTCCAATGAAAGACCGTCTGAAGTCATAGAATGGCAAAGAGACTCTCCAAAAGTTAACGTGTGGCTTGGAATGACCAAATCCAAAATTTATGGTGCTCCATCTTGTTGAAACACAACATTATCAAGAATGATATCATCAAGAAGCTGTGGTTCGAGAAACTGCTGAAGCATATCAAGGTAGACGGTACCTGTTACAGTTGCTTCGGCAAAGAAGAATGGGCCATAAATTTTGGATTTGGTCATTCCAAGCCACACGTTAACTTTTGGAGAGTCTCTTTGCCATTCTATGACTTCAGACGATCTTTCATTGGACCAGATAATGAAAAAATTATGAAAATAAAATTATGAAAAAAATTTAGAAATTTATACATTTTTAACACATATTAAACATGATAAACATAAATAAAAGGTTGTTTTTAAAAAATTTGTCCGATTTCATTGAAATAGATAGTTAATTCTGGGACACCCTGTACTGTATATAAATTACCTATTTTTTCAACATTTGACGTTGTTGCCGGGGGCAAAAGATATTAAGGTAGGACAACGTGCTTGGAAAAACGATCATATGAGGTCTTTTTCATCGACTTTATAGTTATTAGGAATAATTTTGATGCATATTGAAATATTTTAAAAATTATAAGAAAAATACGTTTTTGACTACTAAAATATGATTTTCATCGCTCTTCCGGGGGCAGAAGATGATTACCTATTAAGCTAAGATTTGGCAAAGGCTATTTTCTCATGCATGCGCAAGTTTTTGTCTCTATTAGAATATGGAAATCGAAAAAAATGTAAAATCGATCCACCCTAAATTCGCTAGTGAGAAAAGTATAAGGGAAATACCCTTTTGAAACTTCGGCGGCTACGCCAATTACCTTTGGCAACTTGGCTAATTTACTAGGTGTGAATAATAAATTTGTTTCCTCTTTTCAAGGGATCACCTCTAAATATCTCAGATGACTCGTGCTCAAGCAGCTCCTTATAAAGGAACTGTGTGTCAAATTTTGCCTCGTTTTGGGGAAGAATATACACAGTCATTTTTTGAACTTGTCTGCTAACTTGACAATATACGACACAAAAAATTTCACGCGACTGTCGTGTGCAATCGTTTTAAAAACGTTTTTCCATTTACCACATTTGTGACACTCATCACACTCGACTTCCATGCACTCATCGCAGATAGTCTGACTTGCAAGTAGATGTGGGATAACCTCTTTGGTTTCAGCAAACGTATATGTTTCTATATCGTACTACACAGTTATACAAGGTCTATTTTTAGGCTTAGTGTCTTTCATTTAACATACTGTACATGCTTTACTCCATCCGCCTTATATTGCTCATGGTCTGTAGAACAGTGAATTTCATCACATTTATGCTTAAAATTCCCCCAGTTATCCATCATATGAAACATACCACATTCACAGATTCTCATTTTCCTGCACTTGCCAATTGAATATGGAGCTCAAAACAGTTATTATTGAAAAATGTGCGTCTGCATACATTACAGTCCCTCTTCTCAGCTTCAACCACACGGCTTTCACATTTGGGGCTTTTACACTGCGCACATACCATGTGGAAATCGTTACAATGTTTCACTATATCATCCGCAAACTCGAGACACCCCTTACACAAATCATGATGCCTTCCATATTTTCGACTTTTATCATAACTCACGTAGAGAGTCCTTATATTACGGATGGGGAAATACGTTCAACCTCACAATCCTAAAATAAGCAGGGGTCTTGTACGATCTCACACTGCTTTTAAGAACCTACACAGTCCTACGACGAGCATCGGTTCCAAATACAACTCCACGTACATACATTTCCTGCTCTACCTTCTCAGCTCTTCAGGACCCATATTTCAAATTCAAGTTTGGAATCTGAAGCCAGTTTACGGGCACGCTGCACAACCGTAGGCAGCCAAATTTTTTGCGTCCGTGTATTTAGTACAGTAAACATACGAGCCAAGACTAATGCTATAAAGCCGAAACCACGATCGGAGTTTATATGCCGTCTGTAAATAGCCTGAGAATTGAAGTTAAGAGTATAAGGTGTGGCAGTATGAACCGCAACACGGAATACACGGTCAATATCTACTGTGAAGTTGCCCATATTGAAGGCTGTATAGGCGATTTATTTTTCAGCGGAATTAGCCACAGATCTCCCCATTCTGGGGAGTGGGAGTGATAAAACATTAAAGCCGATATTACTTCATGTGTCGGAAAAATCCCTTATTAATGGGATACAAATATTCACACGACTCTGTCACGTTTGAACAACAACGTACACATTTCATCAACGTATGGTGTGACTCACTCCTTTACACCTCCCGTCGAGCCGATCCGCCGACCTGTGGCTCATAGTCATCTCAGAGCTTGAACCGACTGGACGTGCACTCCTCACAATAGAATACGATGGAGCTTCCTTTGACCAGCATTCTCAATGCCGTATATGATGTATCCGTGACGAAATCATTGTGTGTGTTCAGGCGTAGAAACGGGGCCATTAACTATGTACTGGAAACAATTTGTAGACAAATAAACTCTGGTAAACGGAATGTTGTTATTTAAGTGTTGAGGAGATGAATAGAGTCTTCGTGGTAGTTGAGAAGTGGAGCGAGGATCGTTATAAAATACCTGCAGGTGTAGGTACAAAAAGAGAAAAGATTAGTGATACCCCGCTCATATGCCATTGTTTGTACGTTGTGTATAAATAGCGATCAGCCATGCATTGATATACGGCTAATGTGGAAGAATGCATCTGATAATAACGTTCTTGTCCCCACGCGAAACCGATTCATCCTCGACAGAATGTTTGAAGTCGTGGATTTCCGCAAGCTGAAACCTATATTAGACGCACGTGTTACGGATATGCTTTATTTTGATACGGTTCTTGAATATACATACACCGCTCTGCTCGACGGTCTTACCGAGTTTAGAACTGAACAAGGCGAGAATGGTCTGGAAGTGGATGCTTATTTAAAAGGTTTAGATTCTTCGAAATATCATGAACTTTGGTACAAAGGACTTGAGTGGTACAAGACTTAGCTCACCTACACCGTTCACCCTGAAGAACTGTTTCTTTATCTAATGAGCAGCTGTCGTTACGACTTTGAAGATTATTTCAACTGCCGATATGCATTGTGAAGAAGATTTCACGATTAAAAAGCTCGGATCGGTAAGAATAAACCCTCGATTGGAAAGGAATGTTTATAAACTTGAATTTAATAATAATGTTGTGGCTAACGATGCCCTCTTTTTGCATGCTTTTGATTGTATTCTGTCCGTGTTTGAAGATAACTTGCCAACCGAATGTAAAGTGGGTACAAAATAGTATTGAACGAATTGAAGGCCCTTTACATCGAGTAGAGGAATCTCTATAACTTGAGCGGTGAAATAATGTTAAATCCCATTTATTGCATAGTGCAAAGCAACAATGATGTAACTGTAGACTCGATCACGTGCGAATTAAATATGTTAGTTAAACGCAGTAGAACATAAAGTGTATGTACTTTGATGGTTTTGTAGTATATTTATTTGTTAAAATTTTATTATTTAATATAAATGTATATATAGATTTCTCCTGTACTATTATTTTGATGTTTATATATCTTTTTGATTGTATATATATTCTTCGTACGACTTCTGTATTTCTTATACTATTATTATTATTATTTTACATACGTACAGGGTGTCCGAGAATTATCTGTACAATTTTTAGCTGTTATTAAAAGTCAACCATGAAGTGTAGAAATTCCAGTTTGTCCCATTTTACAGAGAATCTCATTAAGTTTTTTCTGATACCACCTTTTGACAAGTTTTTTAGAAATGTACGCGGGTGACAGACATTGATGATTTAAAAGCAAGAATCACAGCTGCTATTGAGCGAATTGATGTGGATATGCTGCAGCGTACATGGCAACATTTGGAGTATCGATTGGATGTTTTACGAATCACTAATGGTGCACATATCGAATGTTTGTAACAACGTTACTTTAATAAAAGAAACTTTTGAAAATACAGATTCTAAATAATCTTGTTTAAGAATTTTACGTGTGTTATCAAGAATTTTATTAAAAGATGAAATTGTACAGATAATGTTCGGACACACTGGAATTTCTAAAAAACTTGTCAAAACTTGGTATCAGAAAAAACTTAATGAGATTCTCTGTAAAATGGGATAAAACTGGAATTTCTACACTTCATGGTTGACTTTTAATAACAGCCAAAAATTGTACAGATAATTCTCGGACACCCTGTATATACAGTATATTACTCATTTAAACTGTGTATAGAATGAACTATTTTGATTGTATATTTATTTTCTATATATTTCATGACATTAACTCCAATAATTAATCTAAATAAACAGAATGATGTAAAGGCGTTTTATTTAATTCTTTTGGTTATATATATAAACAATATTATTTAAGTAATTTATTTATTTAATTAATATATATATATATGTATACCAAATGGCTGGTTGCAACTTCTAAGCCGACTGGCAGATTTCTAAACCAACTGTCTAGAACATCTCCATTAATTAAATAAGTAGCACAATCTGGCAACTCAAAAAGTAATAATGTACACCTGAAGAAGCCATTTACGCATTTTAAGGAAGATTAAGCCTTCTAAGACAACTGGCTGATTAGGACCTTCTAAGCCAGGTGCAAAGACCAAGAGCTTTACTAATGCGTCTGGCGGGGCCAGGCGAAGGATGGTCTCTCTCTCTCTCTCCTCTCTCTCTTAGGTTAGGTTGACTCTCCCAGCTTGTTGCAGCTGGGGGGAATCCCCTTGCCTCTATTTTTTCCTTTTTTTCCTTTTTTATGGCACCCTTGCGGGTGGGGCAACAAAGGGGGAAGGGGAGGGTTCTTGCAACAAGGAGGGAAGGTGAAGGGGTCTTGCAAGAAGGGGGTTGCAACATTGATGAACAATGTAATTGCAATTGCACTTTCCCATTTTGCGCTCATACTACTGTACTGCTTTGAAAAAAAGTTCACAAACCATGGAAGAGAACGGCGTATTTACAAAGCTAGACTAATCAATATTCACTCTTTAAGATTTTTTTCTGTACATTTTGCCTACATTGTAGAAAGTGCCCTAAACCATTTTCCAAATATTTAGCTTTACATTTTTGTTTCCAAATGTTCATTTCAGGTTTATGTAATGCGTGCAAGAAAATTGAACGGAAAGCATTAAAGATTGTATACAGTTGTGAACCCATTTTTTCTAAATATAAATATCTTTGGATTTTATAGGTCACTCCTCATTGTGTGTATGGGTCAGAAAGTGAGCTACTGACTGAATTCTCGTAGTTTGCTGAATATATGAATCAGGCATTGAATAAAGGGTAGTTTTAGGGGCTAAATTTCGGTAAATATAAAGTTTTATACCAGGTGTTTTCTACCCCTGAATGGCCGAAAGTTGCTGTAGGCAATAACTAACTCAGTTTAACCTAACTCTAATCTACAGGGTGTTCGAAAAGTCCCGTCACTCCTACAAAATGTACATATTGTGATATCAATTTTATTTTTGTGATTAATTGTACTTATATGTGGTAGGTGTAATTTAAGAAAAAGTCGAAAGCAATAATTACTTTAATTACAGTAAATACAGTTACTAATTTGTTTCTGCATGTCTGTATCGCTTAATTCATTAACAAGTGAAGGGCGGTATGGTTTCATGCCGAGATCTTTTGTCATGTGATCTCTCATTGTGGGCATGAGGACTGCAAGTTCTTGTGATCGTTCCCGAAGTGATTTTTTTTTGGTAAACGAGCCACCGATGCAATCACACCTACACATAGTTCTGCTCGCGTTGTTGGTCTTCCTGACCGTGGTCTGTCCTTGATGGAGCCAGTTTCAAACAGCTTTTTGTCCCAGCGTAATACCGTCTTATTTGGTGGTGCAGCCTTATTGAATCTTGTGTTGAAATCATTCTGGATATCATGCATCGTTTTGCCAGTATGTGACCTTTCATGAGCCCATGTGCTCATCACTATCCTTTTCTCCAGAGTGTAAGTGGACTGGTATGCAATTTTTCACACAACTCTAATACCTAGAAAAGAAAAAAATATCAATTAATCACACACAAATTCAATTAATCACATAAAAATAAAATTGGTATTACAATATGTACATTTTGTAGGTGGTGACTGGAATTTGGAACACCCTGTAAATCACACTGACTGGACAGAAGTACGAAAAGGTCGGATCACCGAAATCTGGTGTCCCTGAAACTAAAGTCAACATTTCTAATTACTCTACTATGAAATATGTACAGTGCTTACAATAAGTCTCGCGCCTCTGTCTCGTCCCAAGCTAGTCTGTTAGGTATAAAATGGGCGGTCCTTATGGCAGCGGAGGTGTGTTCGGATTGGTGCACATAATTGCTCTAACCCCATCAATGACGTCCATTATTACGTCACTTCTGCTACATTTTAGTGTTTAAAATACAAATGATTAAGAAGCACAATGACCAAGTTTCGGGATGTTGGGATGGTTATGGAGCAATCCTAGTCATCATAATATTAGCTGGGCATTACATTATACCGTCTCAATATATACTGTAGACTATAGAGAACGATTAATTCGGTAAATATCCCAAATCATGGCATGATACCGAAGTTATTTTGACGCAGGTCTAAATTATTTGCTCAAATGCAATGATTGATATTAAGTAATTGTTGGGAATTGTTGTCAATATTGTTGTTTGTGATACATATCCTATGTGAAGACTGTAATGATCAAATTCCTCAGTGAACCTCTCACGCGCTCGCATTTCGAAGAAGTCACGGTCGTCTCACTAATAGATAGTTTATCCATTGTTTTAAGTGGTAACCTATTCCATCTTATGAAAATCATTAGTCTAAAGCAAGACTGGTGGGCCGTGAATCAGAGAAATTTGCATTTGATTTGTTCATCGTAATTATTACGTAATATAGTATACTGTATATAGTAGTATATAAGAGTTTACTGGTAGCATATCATATGACAATTCCCATAAACATGTGATGGCCTCGATGTTGCCAGTTTTTATTTTTTTCCTGAAACTAGTATTACCTTCTCATAGTTTGTTTCAACAATGCATATTTTATCATCTCCACGAGCGTAGACATTGCAAGAAAAGATTCTAACTAAGGATAAGTAAAGTTCTTTCATGGTCACAATATATACTTTTATAGATGTCAAACATAAAAATATAATAAAATTCTATATTAACATAAATATATATTCGATACACATTTACGTCATGGCTTTAACATCAGTACTTCGTATAGCTTCCTCCAGCATCAATAATTTCTTGCAATCGTTGCGGCATAGAAGAGGCCAGATTGTAGGGAATGTTTGGTGTTCGGCGTAAGCTCTCCCAACTATTCCTCGTGTGAGCTAAAAGTGCTTCAAATGTTCTTTCATTGCGTTGCTCCCATTCGTTAATCATTATTGCCCAAAGGTTTTCAATCGGATTCAAATCAGGAGAACGTGGTGGCAGAATTAGATTAATAATCTCTGGCTCCCTTTCCTCCTCTCCTCGTAATTCCCCACCCGACCTCGTTTCCTTCGACATAGCAACGCTTACCTCCATCCTCATTCCACTTCCTTCATTAAACCTATTATCGCTTTTACTGTCCCTTCCTTCCATCCTTCAATGCCAGCGTTCTTAAACCTAGCACATAAATTATATAATATGGAATCTAACACCTTAGATCTCTACGCATTCATGTTACTTGAAGACGCCTGTGTCTTAGGGGAATCTAAGTGTTGAGAGTGGGCTTGAGGGGTAGTCTATAGATTACTACAGATGACCTTGAACGCTCCAACTATTTAAAAATGATTATTTATTACGCACATCATATGGCATAATACACACATGAATTTAAGTATCTTACACTATAGGAATGGAATTGAATCCTACCAGAGTTAAAAAGTCGCAAAATATGATAGATTAGTTTGTATTAAGAGGTTACTAAGAGAAAAGGATTTGGGATAGAGCGGAAGGCAGAGAGTATATTTTCTCGAGTTTCGGTTATTATTAACGTTATACGGATACATTGCCATGCGGTGTGATCAGAGAGAGAGAGAGAGAGAGTGTGAGACAGACAGACAGACACACAGAGAGAGACACACACAGAGAGATAGACACACAGAGAGAGACACACAGAGAGAGAGAGACACAGAGAGAGACAGAGAGCTTTTAAATCACACCTTTTAAATGGTTTGTGAGTAAGGGCTTCACTTATGTTATTTTAGTCCAGGGTAGTTTATGTGGAGGTGTTAACGTAACTTGCACTTGGGACTGTTAATTGTAAGACAACTACCATAGCTGGGACTGAGACACGTTATCCCCTGCATACTCTATATATATCTATATACAGTATGTCTCTATATATAAATAGATAGAGTGATCGACACAATGATAATATGGACGTCATTGATGGGGTTAGAGCAATTATGTGCACCAATCCGAACCCACCTCCGCTGCCATAAGGACCGCCCATTTTATACCTAACAGACTAGCTTGGGACGAGACAGAGGCGCGAGACTTATTGTAAGCACTGTACATTAACTCATTCACGTTCATTGTAGTTAAGAATTTTGTTTTCCCCCGCCTGTGGCCACCTTGTCGTGATGGGCGGGCTCCCGTGTTGACCCAGTGGGCTACGTCGGCGGGGGCTTATCCCTGGAAGGGTCACCCATGCCGGACAGGCTACTGGGGAGACCGGGCTAAGAGCCACTAAAGTCTTGGCTCCCAGTAACGGTCTCCAGTGACACAGTGACGCCCTTAGGGCGTCACTGTGTTGGATGGTTAGGTATCCAGGCCGGTGGGATTGGAGGTCTGGGGTTTTTGCGCCGTTTGAAGGTAAACTTTCGCATCACGGAGTCCCGTTTTTAAACCGACGGTGTGTCTCCTGTGGACGAGGTACCCCACCTTCTGCAGTTTGCGCTCGGCCTCCCTTTCTCACCGGTAGGCAGTTTCTCGCGTCCCCTTGGTCCGTGTTCTACAATATTAATAACATGTGGAAACTATTACCTCTTGTCCTAGAACACGGGTGTGGGCAACCAGGCCCCCGAGTCCTCTACCACTGGAAGACCACATCTTGAGGCGGTCGCCCCTCCTCCAGCAGCGGAACACTTGCACTCTCCTCTTCCGTTACCGACCCTAGTCTGTACCTTGAACATGCCCTTGGACATACACCCTCTGGAGCAGTGTTCTCGCCCCTGCCCACCACAGCCGCCTTCGAGCAAGTCAAGTTCCTCCCAAGACTAGCCTCCAAAAGCCCGCTTCTTACTCTCCCCGTATGCCCCCCTCACCCGCCGTCCGGCCGCCTCCCCACGGAGAGAGCCCCGCGGCGGACGGGGAAGTCGGCATTCACGTCCATCCTATCGGCCATTGGGTATCCCAGTCCAATTCGATTCTACAGCCTCCCTATCCCTTCCAAGTATCCACAAATTCCTAGTGATCCGGCCTACCTTTGGGTCCCTTCCGACCAACTCTGAACGGAAGTTTCAGGCGATCCGAGCCCGCAGCAACTCCAGCCGCTATGATGTGCGACCACAGAGGGATGGCTCCCTCCTCATAAAATCACGCTCAGCCGCAGAGACGAAAGCCCTACTCTCCCTCACTGAGGTCCTTGGATGCTCGGTGTCCGTCTCCCCATACCCTCGCCTGAACCAGAGTCAGGTCACTATTTATGCCACCCGCCTATTATCGATCACAGTGAACGAACTCCTGAAGAACCTCGCATCCCAAGGTGTCACTAAGACCCATCGCTTCACATCCCGACAGGGAGGCACCCCCTCCCCCACTCCGCGCCTACTTCTTACTTTCAACACCTTAGTCTCTCCCGACCGTATTGCATGGGGTATGGGAGACCGCACGTCGTGCGAGTTCACTGTCCGCCCATACATACCAGACCCGGCCCGTTGCTCTAAGTGCAACAAGTTCGGACACGCCAATTCAGTTTTCCGACAACCGCACCAACTGTGCGTTCGTTGCGGAGAAATCGCTCACCCAGACAAGTGCCCCAACACACCCAAATGCTCCAATTGCGATGGTGCACACCCCTTTTCATCCCGCGAATGCCTTTTCTTCAAGTTCGAGAAGGAGGTCCGAGGCCTGCAGGTAGCGGACTTCCTTAGCCTTCGAGATGCGCGAGACAGGGTGCAGAGTCGGGAGGTGAGGCCGGGGGTATCTTACGCCGCTGCCCTCGGCTCTTTCCGCTCGGCATGCCGCCCTGATCTGCTGTTCGAACCCCCCTTCGATCACTGCTTCCCATCCTTCCCAAAGAGAGCCCTCGCTGGACCCGACTACTTCCTCTCCTCCCACCATCTCTCCTCTTCACGCACCTCACCTGCTATAGATTCCCCAGGAATCTGGGACCAGGACACCCAGGCCCCGTCCACTTCGAGCCCTGCCTTTCCAGCACTCTCTGCACACACCCGAACCTAACGCCCGGGGTAAGCCGACGAGGCGGAGGCGCAAGAGAGAGTCGCCAGATTCTCCGGCCTTTCAACAGGCCTCTCCCTCTTCCCACATATCTAAGAAGACGGCTCGGACCCTTATACCCCGTAGTTCGTCTACGAGGATTATATCACTCCACCGCAGAAGTTCCTCCAATCTACCCCCACAGACTCTGACAACAGTAGCCGAGTTACATGACCCGCCTCCCACGACGAGATCCAACCTGGACAACATCCTCTCCCCCGAGGATCCAGTGGATGCAGCACTGGCGCAACTACATGGTGTGGCCAAGGGGAGCTCAGCTGCGCCCATGCGTCTTATGGATCTGCCCTTGCATCCTGGTGCCATTTTTTACACCCTTCCACCAGAACACTCTGGTTCATCTCCTTCCACCCCCACAGTACCTGCTCCCCCCCAACACCCTCCTTGTCAACCACCCTAAGCACGTCCTCCCTCCCACCTGCCCGATCTTTCTGGTACCCTTTATCGCCACCCAAGGTCCGCCGTGAGACCCCAGACAGGCGGGGAGGTGTCACTATGGAAAATAAGCACCCCCTCCTGGTCCGAATAGAGAAGCCCACCACGAAACCCCTCACCCTCTGAGCCCACGACGTTCCCCTAGTTGCCGTGATCCACGCCTCCGGCCGACTCGACCCCGGAATCTCCGCTGAGGTCGACTGGCCGACCAATTCCTTCTCTGGTGAACGGCAGATAGCCAGCCATGCCCCTGACCCATCCTTTGCCTTCGGAAACCCCAAATCTCCCCTCACACCCCAACCCCCTAGCACCTACACCTTTACTCATCCCCCATCATCGAATAATGAACCCCTCGAACACTACAATAGTACACTGGAACTGCAGAGGAATATTTGCGAACTACGAAGGTCTTAATTCCTTGATTGCCTCTTCCCGTCCAATTTGTGTCTGTCTCCAGGAGCTAATCCTAGGGACTAGGCCCGTGCCATGCCCTACTGGCTATTCCTATATCACCACCCTCTCTCCTACCTGCACTCGAAGTGGGGCTGCCATTCTCGTACACCACGCAGTCCCCTTCCACAATCTCTCTATCCGATCCCCGTTACAGATCCCCGTTGCTACTCGGCTTTCCCTGGATAGACTGTACACCGTCTGTTCAATATACCTCCCTCCCCACACTCAAGTCTCCCGCGATGACCTGGTGGAGGTGGTACAACAACTCCCCAGGCCCTTTCTATTACTGGGAGATTTCAATAGTCGCCATCCCTTGTGGGGAGACACACACTCCACGTATATGGCCACGACCCTGATTACTATCATGACCGAGCTCTCCTTAGAGTGCCTCAATGATGGCTCTCCTACATTCTACCATGTCACCACTTGCACTCCATCCGGTACAGACCTGTCCTTCGTTTCAACTGATGCCCTCCTAGATTTCACATGGCAAGTCCTTCAAGAGGACTATGGTAGTGACCATCTCCCGGTTCAACTCACGCTAAATTGGCCCGACCAGACCGTTCGGGTACCGGAAAAATGGATTATTGCCAAAGCAAACTGATTCCGTTTTCACGACAATACTTCTATAACCTTTACGGCTGCCCACTTCCCATCCTCCGAAGAGTGCATCACATACTTCGAATCAGTCGTTGTAGCGGCTGCGTGCACTAACATTCCACGATCCTCCGCCTAACCCCGCACCCGAAGGGTACCTTGGTGGACCCCAGAGTGCACGGGGGCCATTCGCGCCAAGAAGAAGGCGCTGGAGATGCAGCGGGCCAGGGCCATCGCCCGCCGTATGTCCGGCGTCACCACCACCACACCTTCGGCTACCATCTGGAAGACATGTCCCCTCCCGACTCACGGTCCTCCGGACTAATGACGGACTTCTATACGAGCCCAAATCGGTGGCAAACCACCTAGCTTCTACCTTCGTCGCCGTTTCTTCCTCCGAGGACAGTTCCCTCGTACCCGCCCTTAAAAATTGGCTCCTCTTCACCGTCCCAAGACAGCACCTACAATCGGTTGTTCATCATGCGTGAACTACAGACGGCACTGGCCTCACAACGATCCCCTTGCTCCGGCCCGGATGGTATCCCGTACAGCATGATCCAGCACATCCACCTTATCTTACAAATTTTCCTATTAGACCTGTACAACTGCATATGGATAGAGGGCACCTTCCCCTCCCGGTGGAGGGAGGCCCATGTAATCCCCATCCCCAAACCTGGTAAAGATTCTCTCGATCCCACAAACTACAGACCTATCGCCCTAACGTGTTGTGCCTGCAAAATTTTAGAAAAAATGGTCACTGCGCGACTATCCTTCCTCCTCGAAAATAGTAATTCCTTCCCGGCTACCCAGTCCGGCTTCAGACAATTCCGCTCCACTACTGATCCCCTCCTGCTCCTCAGCCGAGACATACAGAAAGCCTTCGACCGTGGACAGTTCGTCCTATCAATTGTTTTGACATACAGAAGGCCTACGACACCACCCGTCGGAAAATAATACTCAGTTAGCTCCAAAATCTGGGTCTCGTCAAAGCCATGCCGACCTTCATCAGGGGCTTCCTCTCCTCCCGAACCTTTAAAGTTCGGGTGGGCCCAGTCCTCTCAGACACCTTCGTGCAGGAGAACGGGACCCACAGGGAAGCATCCTCAGTGTTCTATGTTTTTCCATAGTAATGAACACAGTCTCAAAATGCCTTCCACCCACCATCCGTTCTTCCATCTACGCGGATGACCTCGCGACGATCTACTTCGCGGGGCGGGAGCCGTCCGTCGTTCAACGGCAAATTCAGCTCGCCATCTATCGGGTGGAAAGGTGGGCGACGTCGCTGGGGTTCCGCCCCCCCTCCCCCCAAGACCAAATGTATGCTCTTCAGCAGAAGAAGACCCGCAACCCTTCCCGTCCCCTCTGTCACGTTATACGGCGATCCTCTGGAGGTTATACCCCCAACGCGATTTCTGGGCATGATTCTGGACCGATGGCTCAACTGGGTTCCCCATCTCAAACACCTGAAGCAATCCCTCCAACGTCCCCTCGCTCTCCTAGATCACCTCTCCCACACCATATGGGGCGCACACCGACGCTCTCTCCTTCGCATTTACACTTCCATGGTTCAGTCGAAGCTGGACTATGGCAGTGTAGTATACGACTCAGTTTCCAACGCCTGCCTCCGTATCTTGGACCCGTACTGAATAGGGGCTTCCGCCTCGTCACCGGTGCCTTCCGCTCTTCCCCAGCCTCCAGCCTCTAAGCGGAATGTAATTACCTCCCTCTCGCCCTCCGATGGGGTTTGCTCCTTATGAGGACATACCTTCGTGCGCAGAGACTACCCTTTTCGCTTCTATGCGCGGTGATTGCTGAACTCCCACCCCAGGGACGAAGCTGGCACTTCACTGAAGTGGTTCGGTCTTTCCTGGACCTTTCCAACATGCCCGCCCTCTCAGTTATTCCCATCTCATACAACGTCCACCCTCCCTGGCTCCTCACCCCTATTAAGTTTTGTAGGGACCTATGCGCCCTACCAAAGACTACCACGATCGCTACGGTATACAGGTCACTCTTCCGAGAACACGCAACCCAACACCCTGACACTGTCCCTATTTATACAGATGGTTCCCGCTCGGAGGCTGGCACGGCCGCCGCAGCGGTGATACTGGCCCAGCCGCCTTCTCGAGGTGTCAGCCTGCCCCGCGAGGCCTCGGTTTTCTCAGTATAACTCTTCGCGATTATGGAGGCCCTCGACATTGTGCGCACCCAACCTGCCAGCTCCTTTGTCATTTATTCAGACTCCCAAAGTGCACTTCTCTCCCTCGAGAGATTTAATTCCCCCCAACCGGCTCGTCCGCACCATCCAGCAAACCTTCCAATTTTTAACAATTTTCCGACACAGGACAATTGCCTTCTGCTGGGTCCCGGCTCATGTCGACATCCAGGGTAACGAGGAGAGGAGGCGGACCGCACGGCATAGATGATCTGCTTACTGCCGGCCTCCTCCTGGCCCCTCTCTTAATCCGACTTTTTCCTGACTCTCCGCTCCATCTGGCAACGGGAATGGGACCAGGCCACACACAACAAACTTCACAAGATGAAACCACAATTAGGATACTGGGCTTCCTCATTCCACCGGTGCCCCATAAAGAAGTGATTTTATCCCGTCTCCGCCTGGGACACACACGCATTACACATGGTCACCTTATGTCTAAATCGCCAGCCCTGCTCTGCCCTACCTGCCATATCCCTATCACCGTCGTACACCTCATGGTCGAATGCCTGAACCTGTCCGCTCTTCGTCGCAGGTGTTTCCCTCTCTTGTCCAGTATTTCCATACCCGTACGTATACAATCCATACTCGCCGAAGACCGCCACTTCTCAGCGGAAGCGATTTTCCTCTTCCTCACCCATTCCCATCTGCTTCATCGCATCTGAGTCCATACCCCTCCTACCGCCTATCCGCAAACGAACCTTACTCACTCCCCTAGTCTACCATCTCCAACCCAGTGACACCACCCACCCACTGTCTCGCCGAGATATGTATCACTCTCCCTAGGTACGAATCGGCGGTAAAACAAAGGGGAAAAAAAAAAGAATTTTGTTTATACTATACAAACCAAAGTGAAACTTTCTTAAATATGGCGTTATCTTTATAAAAACTTTCATTCACAGGTAGCTGCAGAACTAAAACGGAAATGGCCCGATCGACCTGCGATTCTAAAGAGTTTACCTCATTGAAATTGGATGAAAGACCATCTAAAGCAATTCCAAGCGAAAATTCACAAGGGAAATATTCCAAGCGGACCTCTGCCTGGTTCAAGCTTAAGTAAAGAAGAATGGGCACATTCTTTGGAAGAAGCTTCAAAAGACTGCTTTGCAGTAAAACGTATCCAAAAAGACGAGTTTCTTGAAAACACTATGAAAGACAATATTTTTCAGAAAAACCTGTTCCAAGAAAACCTGTGTTGGAAACTAGTTTAGACGAGGAAGCATTGGAACATGCTTTGAAAGAAGCTATGCAAGAAAATGTTTCGGAAAAACCTGCCCAGGGAGTAAATATTGCAAAAGAACCTGTGCTGGAAACTCGTTTAAGCGAGGAAGCACTGGAACATGCTTTGAAAGAAACTATGCAAGACTATGTTCCGGCAAAACCTATTCCTGGAGAATCTGATCCAGGAGCTTCCTTTACAAGTAACGAAAGGCATTTTGTTCCTAGGTCATTGAAATAGTACCTCATAATTTTGCGAACAAAGTTGTTGCGATTGGAGTGGGGGTGGGAATGTGAAGTGATCACATCCTTCTGAAATTCTTGTTTAAGCAGATTTTAGTGGAGTTTTTTAAAAAAGGTAAAAGCAGTATATTAATATTTTAAGTTTTCAGCGTTCTATCAAATGAAGGCTGCATCCTTTTTCTGTGCCAGTTCTTTCAGGTTGTTCAACCTCCTTCGCAACATCTAAGGTCATATGATGGATTGGGCTTGTAGCTTTACGTAGCATTCCAACCACTGGTCGCTACATAACTTCTATGTAGAGAACTGTCACCTGGATCCAACAACCATCCGCACCCAATGTCGCTTAACTTTGCTGATCGACAGGAAGCGGTGTTACGACATTGCCCATGACTTAATCCTTTTCTATGTCGATACATAGGTTGGCGAGGTAGAAACTGGCTAATAAATATTAAATGTGCAAAGTCTAGAGATCTACCAGCAGTATAAACTAACTGGCTCTTTAGTTCCCCAGATTGCTTAGATATAAATTTCCTCAATGAAATTAAGAGTGACGTTATTGCAAAATCTTTCAGTCACGTTGATATAGTCATACCGTGAAGGGGAAACTTACAAACTGTTTGTAAAAATGAAGAACTCTGTAACGATTTTGGTAAATGACATGCTTATTGAACCTCGGTATCTCCTTTCCAACAACCATAAATGTAGAGTTTCTGGAAAAAATGTAGCTGAAAAGCGTTTAAAGAGCAGACTTGTATGAAGTTGATCATGCTGACAATGCATCTTAAATTTCATGCATTTCTGAGCAGAAGATTTGAAGCCAGTGTGAGCTTAACGCTTACGAGTTCACTTGCCACTTGGCTTTCAAGTACAGCTTCATATACTTTGCTTCACTGGTTTCGGAAGTGAAACATAATTTCTTCAGTTATACTTTATTGGCAGACGGGCTTTTCTGGACTTCAAAAGAGTATAGAATCGCGGGAGACAAATCTAATATCGAGCCTGTCTACGTCGTGGCTGTCGAAACGCCTCCTCCCGTCGATCAACGAAGTTAAGTAACATTGGGTCTGGGTAGTAGGTGGATGAATGTCCGTCCTCTACATTCTAATGATGCAGCGATCCATGGTTTGGATCTCGTAAAGATGTAGGTCCTCTTCGTTTAATGATTTTTACCGTCAAGATGATGAAACAATTCCCAGAACATGGCATTTCTCTGTAACTGCATCAGTGTAATATAAAGGAAGTTGAACCGATGTATTACCGAACTAACAATTTTTTCCACCCTGAAGATTTGGACCAACATAAACATTTGGAGAAGTAGTCCCATATTAAGTTTATTTTTCTCGTTACCCTTTCTGAAGGCCTGGTAGTATTGCCCATAATTACCACTCCCCCCTAAAAAAAAAAGGCCATCTGAACAACAGGATGGAAATGCTCATTTTTTTAAGTGGAGAGTAATGGAAACCGAAAATGAGGAATAAAATTCAATAAACTTTAAATTGCAGAGGAAATTTGTTGCAATTTGGCTCTAAATTTAATCTCGTCCGATGGTAATCAAGATGCAATGGAAATGGCTCTTTTTTTTTCTAAAGATTTTTAAGTTGTTTTAATGCTCACCCAGCTGCTTAGTGGTGTACTACCAGTTATTAAACTTGGGATACTAGGGCGTAAATTAGTGGTTCAGTGTATTCCCACTTTGAAAGCAAGTAGTACACGTGAATTTATAAAACATGGAAGTAAAAAACAATTTCATGAAATTAGTAAATATTTTAATGATAAAACTCCAGCTACAGTACATATCTAAGATAAAGCGAAAGTAATGTCAAATGGTTATAAACGAGTTCAAATAAGCACTTCAAGCAGTGACAAAGGTGAATATACTGGTCAGAACGTTTTTGTTAGTTTTCATTGCTAGAACGCTTTATCTTATTCAGAGTATTCAGAAAAAAAAGAGAGAAAATATGGCAGGGCCAGCTAAATTGAAAGCAGAATGCTTTAAATGTAAAGTTAATCATTGGTGCGTTGACTTCCCTGAAGGTAGTATCAACGATATCACATCCCTTAGTGTATGTTTGTTTTGTAAACTTAGAGACAACCACGAAAAGGAAGTTAAAGAGCTAAAGGAATTACTAAAAAAGCTTGAAGCTAGGGTCGTCGCACTGGAAATCCAACCCAGTGGACAAGATCAAACTAAAAACACACCAGCAGATTTAAACTGTAAGATTAAGCATCTAGAACAAAGCGTGGCACGCTTGGAAAACACGGTGACTATTCCGGAAAATAGAACGGAGGAACAAGAATTCAAATTGGTCAAAAATAAAAGACCCTCCAAACCAAAACCATAAGGATTTGGAACCCATTACCATCAAAAATAAGTTTCACTTACTTGCTGATAGGAGGATGAATCCTTTTTAATTGGGGATTCTATGGTAAGGAATCAAGGGGACTTTTTCGGAGCAAGACGGGCGACCAAGAGAAAACTCCGATGTTTTCCGGGTGCCACAAGCCAGATAATTAATAGGGAATTAGGCAAAATTAATATCAAGAATAAGAGTTGCCCTATCATTGTCCATGTTGGTGGCAATGACGTTTTTCTGGGAGGGACAGGAGGGCAGACAGAGCCATTATAAAAGAATTCAAGAACCTAACTGACAAGGTTAGGGATAGGACAGACATGGGTATGGTCGTAGGAATTCTCCCTCGAATGCGTGCTAGTGACTATACTCTAAGTAAAGCCATTAGCATAAATAAAAGAGTTAAACGCATGTGTGATGAAAAAGGCCTAAAGTTTGTCGATTTTTGGCCTACATTCTACGGAAATGGGGAATACTTTGGTTCGGACGGGATACATTTTAACCAGAAGGGGAAAAAGAAGTATGGTGATTTACTGAACATTAATTTGTATAATCTTTTTAAACTAGGACCCCCCAAACCAGCAATTGATCCTGCTCCCCAAACAGTTAAACCTACTCCCCAGCAGTTAGTCCCCCTCCCCCAGCAGTTAGTCCCCTCCCCCAGCAGTTAGTCCCCCTCCCCAGTTAGTCCCCCTCCCCAGCAGTTAGTCCCCCTCCAGCAGTTAGTCCCCCTCCCAGCAGTTAGTCCCCTCCCCCAGTAGTTAGTCCCCCTCCCCCAGTAGTTAGTCCCACTCCCCCAGTAGTTAGTTCAACTGCGTCGGGAAACGACTCAGGCCAGTTAGGAAAAACCACAACTTAAAATCACTCAAAACTGTGCTCTTCAATGCTAGGTCAATTAGAAACAAACTAATGGAATTTATAGCGCTTGTCAAAACTGAGAACTTTGATATCATCGGAATAACGGAATCCTGGATTCATTCTGAATCAAGGGATTTTGTAGGAGAATTTGAAATGGTAGGTTACAAAATGTTTCACAAAGATAGGAACGGAAGGGAAGGCGGCGGTGTACTTTTGTATGCTCGGGACTCCCTGCACCCGGTAAACAGTAATATCGTATCTGCTCATGAAATGTTGGGAATTGATCTAAACCTAAATAATAAAGTAGTGCAGCTACTTCTACCTCACTACCCCGTTGATAAGGATATAAACTTGTATAACAAATTAAGCAGAATAGTGAATAATAAGATCAGTGTGATTTTTGGTGATTTTAATTGTGGTAATGTAAATTGGGAAAACAAAACAGCTGATGCTGAGGGCTCAAGACTGTTGGAATTTGCCGATGATAACTTATTAAGTCAATGGGTTGACGGGCCTACTAGGGGTAATAATAAACTAGACCTCATATTCACGAACGAAGATGACCTAGTCTCTAACCTGACTAGCGATCATAATTTGATTAGGTTTGACCTCAGGGTTCCAGTTAATACACGCGAAAAGACTCGTGAAAGACTGGATTTCTCGAGAGCAAATTTTGAAAGCTTCCGAAGTAGTTTAGACACACTTGAAGTTCTAATAAGTGAGGATGTCAGTGTCACCTGGAGCTCATATAGGGATCAATTTAGAATATTACAGAACACTTTTATACCCACTAAAATGGTTTCCTTGTCAACAAAGTCACCGAAATGGTTTAACAACGAAATTAGGAGGGCTATTACGGGAAGAAATAGAGCCTACAAACTACTTAAGTCGCATTTCAACCACACTAATTCAGAAAACTATATAACCCTAAGTAGGAGGGTTAAGTCCTTAATTAGATCAGCCAAACGTGATGAAGAAGCTAGAGTTGCCTCACTCTGTAAAGTTAACCCTAAAGAATTTTTTGCCCATGTTAATAGCAGAAAGCCAATTAAAAATTCTGTAGGCCCCTTAAAAGATAGAAATGGCGTACTGAAATTCGGTGATAAAGATATAGCTAATATGTTAAACGAGTTCTTCGTTACAGTCTTCACGGAGGAAGACACAATAGAAGTGCCAAGTCCTCGGATTACATATGACGGTGACCAGCCCGTAGAGACCATAAGTTTTACGAGAAATGAGGTACAGCAATTAATTGATAAGATGAACAAATACAAATCACCTGGCCCCGACTTATTTCTTCCAAGGGTATTAAAAGAGGTTAGCCACAATGTTGTTTACGACTTAGTAACCATATTCAAACAATCAATCGAGTTAGGGAAAGTTCCAACCGACTGGAAGTTAGCAAATGTAACACCAATCTTTAAAAAGGGTGATAGGGAAAATCCTTGTAATTATCGCCCGATCAGTTTAACATCAGTTTTCGGCAAACTGTTGGAATCCATCATTACAAAACGTATTGTGTATCACCTTGAATCTAACAATCTAATTTTTTATTCTCAACATGGATTTAGGCGACATAGATCCTGTCTGAAAAACCTGTTAGAGTTTTTCCATAATATGCATACACTGTACGATGCAAGTAGGGCAATAGATATAGTGTACTCGACTTTCAAAAAGCCTTTGACAAAGTCCCTCACGCTAGATTGATAGCTAAAGTCAAAGGACTAGGAATCACCGGGCTCGTTTCCAACTGGATTGAGGATTGGTTAAAAGATAGAAAGCAGAGAGTGGTAATAAATGGAGTGGCATCGGAGTGGGCGCCGTCACCAGTGGTGTCCCACAGGGTTCCGTTCTGGGTCCTTTATTTTTTATCATCTATATTAACGATATAGACGTCAGGCTTCTAAGTGCAATCTCCAAATTTGCAGACGATACGAAATTAGGAAGTAGTGTAGGTACTGAGGAGGGCGTAAGAACGCTTCAGAACGATCTTGACAGGTTGGGCGAATGGTCTGCTACTTGGCAGATGCCATTCAACTTGGACAAATGTAAGGTAATGCACATAGGTTATAAAAACCCGAAGACCGATTACTCTCTCTTGGGAAGGAACTTGACTGAGACCGATCTAGAGAAAGACTTAGGAGTCTATATCAGCAACGATCTGAAACCGTCGAAGCACTGTGCAGAAGTCGAAAAGAGGGCCTTAAAATTATTAGGTTATATTAAAAGACAGTTCCAGTTTCGGAACAAGGAGACTGTAATGTCTTTATAATTCTCTAGTCAGACCTCAACTGGAATACTGTGCGCAGTTTTGGTCTCCATCCCTCAGGAAGGACATAGAAAGGTTAGAAAGAGTACAAGCAAGGGCTACAAAATTGATCCCTTCAATGAGAATGCAAAGCTACCAACGGAGATTGAGCGCCTAAATCTGTTTAGCTTAGAGACGAGGAGGTTGCGGGTCAGCTTATTCAAGTCTTCAAGATGCTCAAAGGAATAGACAGGGTAGATTACAGAACTTATTCTCACTTAATGCCAATCCAACAAGAAATAATGGGTTTAAACTGGAACTAAAGACATTTAGGACCTCTGTCTGCGGAAATTTCTTTTCCTATAAAATAGTTAATATCTGGAACCAACTTCCCTCAGAGGTTGTTTCCAGTCAAAGTGTAAATGTGTTTAAAAATAGGCTAGACAAAGTACTGAATACTCTCATAGTTTAAGATTAAAACATAAAACTCTGCAGGAGTTCGCTTGCAGTGTCTCTGTGAGCAAGCTAAATATAGAGCTATTTATATATTCTCCACTTTCCTGTAAAATTTCCTTGGCTACTTTTCCAGGGTCAAGGTATTTTCTTCAACCTTTTTCCGTACCTGCCTCTGGCAGGGAGGGAGCGGAGGGTGGGGAGAGAGCCTCTACTTTTCTATCCAGTTTTCTACTACTCCTAGGATAGTTGAAAGAAAAATAAACTTTTAATAACAGGAACCTCCCAGAGTGGACCGAAAGGTCTTTGAGGCTTCCTCTTGTCCTTGTAACTCCTTGTAACTCTCTCCCCATCCTCTCTCTCTCTCTCTCTCTCTCTCTCTCTCTCTCTCTCTCTCTCTCTCCATCTCTCTCTCTCTTCTCTCTCCATCCTCTCTCTCTCTCAGAAAGCCTTTGATAAGGTATCTCACCGCCGGCTAATGGCGAAAGTGCGCGCGCTGGGTATGGTGGGGAAGTAGGTAGGTGGATTGAAAACTGGCTGAAGAATAGGCGGCAGAGGGTTGTAATTAAAGGGGTTAGTTCGGGTTGGGCCTCGGTCACTAGTGGGGTTCCTCAGGGTTCCTTTTGGGGCCACTGTTGTTTATCATTTACATAAATGATATCGACGGTGGCATCGTCAGTCGGATCGCCAAATTCGCTGATGACACAAGCTTGGGGCCAATGTTGGGACGCCCGAAGCGATCGAGGAACTGCGTGCGGACCTAGGTAGGATAGGAGAGTGGTCCAAAAAATGGCAAATGCCGTTTAACTTGGGTAAATGCAAAGTATGTTGGGGAGTATATCGAGGCGACTGATTTGGAAAAGGACTTGGGTGTGTTAATTAGCAGCGACCTTAAATTTACAAACAGTGCGTAGAGGTTGAAAAGAAAGCCCAGAAGCTGTTAGGTTATATCAGGAGGCAATTTCAGTTTCGGAACAAGGAGATTGTGCTCTCTCTGTACAATTCCCTGGTTCGGCCGCACCTGGAATATGCTGTGCAGTTTTGGTCGCCCACCCTCAGGAAAGATATTGAGAGGCTCGAGCGAGTGCAGGCGAGGGCCACAAAGTTAATCCCTTCCGTTAGGTATCTGGGCTACAATCGACGGTTACGCGCCCTGAACTTGTTTTCGCTGGAAACTCGGAGGCTGCGCGGTCAACTGATCGAGGTTTTCAAGTTCTTACGCGGGTTCAACGATGTCGATTTTAGAAGCATGTTTAGTTTAAATGATAACCCAACTCGCAACAATGGTTGGAAGTTGGATTTGAAGCGGTTTAGGACTAGTGTGTGTGGGAATTACTTTACGTATAAGATCTGTCACAGGTGGAACAGGTTACCTTCAGAAGTTGTGAACAGTTCCTCTGTGGATCAGTTCAAGAAAAGGTTAGACCAAATCTTGCACACTATTTGAGGGTGTACAAAACTTTCACTGGCACCCGTTGCCATTGGTACCTCCTCGGTATGGGCCGCAAGGCCTTTTGAGGTATCTTTTCCTTGTAACTCTCTCTCTCTCTCTCTCTCTCTCTCATCACACCGCATGGCAATGTATCCATATAACGTTATAATAACCGAAACTCGAGAAAATATACTCTCTGCCTTCCGCTCTATCCCAAATCCTTTTCTCTTAGTAACCTCTTAATACAAACTAATCTATCATATTTTGCGACTTTTTAACTCTGGTAGGATTCAATTCCATTCCTATAGTGTAAGATACTTAAATTCATGTGTGTATTATGCCATATGATGTGCGTAATAAATAATCATTTTTAAATAGTTGGAGCGTTCAAGGTCATCTGTAGTAATCTATAGACTACCCCTCAAGCCCACTCTCAACACTTAGATTCCCCTAAGACACAGGCGTCTTCAAGTAACATGAATGCGTAGAGATCTAAGGTGTTAGATTCCATATTATATAATTTATGTGCTAGGTTTAAGAACGCTGGCATTGAAGGATGGAAGGAAGGGACAGTAAAAGCGATAATTATAGGTTTAATGAAGGAAGTGGAATGAGGATGGAGGTAAGCGTTGCTATGTCGAAGGAAACGAGGTTGGGTGGGAATTACGAAGGGAGGAGGAAAGGGAGCCAGAGATTATTAATCTAATTCTGCCACCACGTTCTCCTGATATGAATCCGATTGAAAACTTTGGGCAATAATGATTAACGAATGGGAGCAACGCAATGAAAGAACATTTGAAGCACTTTTAGCTCACATGAGGAATAGTTGGGAGAGCTTACGTCGAACACCAAACATTCCCTACAATCTGGCCTCTTCTATGCCGCAACGATTGCAAGAAATTATTGATGCCGGAGGAAGCTATACGAAATACTGATGTTAAAGCCATGACGTAAATGTGATCGAATATATATTTATGTTAATATAGAATTTTATTATATTTTTATGTTTGACATCTATAAAAGTATATATTGTGACCATGAAAGAACTTTACTTATCCTTAGTTAGAATCTTTTCTTGCAATGTCTACGCTCGTGGAGATGATAATATATGCATTGTTGAAACAAACTATGAGAAGGTAATAGTTTCAGGAAAAAAATAAAAACTGGCAACATCGAGGCCATCACATGTTTATGGGAATTGTCATATGATATGCTACCAATAAACTCTTATATAATAGTATATACAGTATACTATATTACGTAATAATTACGATGAACAAATCAAATGCAAATTTCTCTGATTCACGGCCCACCAGTCTTGCTTTAGACTAATGACTTTCATAAGATGAATAGGTTACCACTTAAAACAATGGATAAACTATCTATTATGAGACGACCGTGATTTCCTCGAAATGCGAGCGCGTGAGAGGTTCACTGAGAAATTTGATCATTAGATTCTTCACGTAGATATGTATCACAAACAACAATATTGACAACAATTCCCAACAATTACTTAATATCAATCATTGCATTTGAGCAAATAATTTAGACCTGCGTCAAAATAACTTAGGTATCATGCCATGATTTGGGATATTTTCCGAATTAGTCGTTCTCTATAGTCTACAGTATATATTGAGACGGTATAATGTAATGCCCAGCTAATATTATGATGACTAGGATTGCTCCATAACCATCCCAACATCCCGAAACTTGGTCATTGTGCTTCTTAATCATTTGTATTTTAAACACTAAAATGTAGCAGAAGTGACGTAATAATGGACGTCATTGATGGGGTTAGAGCAATTATGTGCACCAATCCGAACACACCTCCGCTGCCAGAAGGACCGCCCATTTTATACCTAACAGACTAGCTTGGGACGAGACAGAGGCGCGAGACTTATTGTAAGCACTGTACATTTAATCCTACATTAGACAAGAGAAATGCTAAGTAACAGAGTAATATACATTTAACCCAAGATTTTTATTAATATGCCATTATTAATCGAAATTTTAACTTGTTTTTAAACGAATTTACATCCACAATATTTTTTATATCAGCATTTATATCATTCCATATTTACAGTCCAATGTAAATGGGTAATTTTTGAGATGAAGACAATCTAAATTGAGGAATAACATGCTTTGATCTACAAGTATTTTTTGTCTGATTTGAATGGATTTCGTGATGAGTTACAAAATATTTATTTACCTAATGTAATTTAATGATTTGGTTCTTACCCTCGGAAATAAAAATAAAATGTGTCCCTTTGATTACATATTTGAGCTTTAGTAGTTTTATCTCTTTAAATAGTGCACGAGAAGGATCATGAAAATTAGCACCAGATAATAACTTTATTGCTCGTTTTTCGATGACAAAGATACCTTTTAAAGTGTTGTTAGCGGAATTTCCCCATAAAAGTAAGTACTACGTTGTATGAGGAAGAACAGGGTACAGAGTTAATAAAACCTGTTTACGGACTACATGTCAAAGTTTAAACATTATAGCAACGCTCCTTGACATCTTTTTTGATATATAATTTAAAAAAATGATCATTCTATTGCAAATTCTTGTCAATTACACCAAGAAAGTTTGCTACAGCACACTCCTTTACAGCGATTTCATCAAGATTCAGTTCATCAAGATACACATTTCGTTTACTAGCAAAAATCATGAAATTGTTTTATTCGTAGTTAGGAAGAGTTTGGAGGCCAACTATTTCATTATATTGAAGAAAAGAAGGATTGCTATTATATACATGAAAAATATATGGCAGAAATTAAAGTAATTCAAAGAACTACGTAGAATTAGCAGCAGCAAAAGTTGATGTTAGTAGTTTGCTGGCAAATGGTGAGAGTGGGGTGCCAGTGCCACTGCCACTGAGGGGGAAATGAAGGGAAATGGGGAGGGGGAAGAGAAAAGAGAAGAAAAGTGGAAGAAATAAGGGAATCCTGGGGAAAAGCAAAATTTTAATCTCTGAAACGGGCGGGGGGTAGTGATAACATAAAGGGGTGGAGGAAACTGATAAAAACATAACTAAATAAAAACAAATTTCATATATATATATATATATATATATATATATATATATATATAGACACATTATAAGGGAATGCTGGGGAGATTGGCCCAACATTCTGGCTTTATTTCTCATCTCTCATCCTTCTTCTTACTCTGTCAAACTTTTTTCTCCTTTGGGCTCCTCCGATCACAATCTTCATATCTGTTTCCTCTCCTATCGCACCAATCTGGCCTTTCGATCCTTCCAAGAAGAGGCGCCTTTGGCACTGGCACCGCTGATTGGGAGGCCATTAGGCAGTACTTCTCTGATTTTCCATGGGATAATTACTGCTTCCGTGGATGGGTCCCTTCCGAGTGGGCTGAGCGCATTACGGAGGTGATTCTCGGGCATGGAGACATACATTCCATATTCTATTCCTAAAACTAATGCAAAAAACCCTGATTAACTTTACTTATTCTAATGCAATCTGCAACAGAGTTGAGGCTTTCGGAAGCTACCGTCGCCAGACAACTCCTGATTCTCACTCAGCTAATATTTCTGCCCCAAAACATTCCTTCATCAGACAAAAATTTGAAAACCTATCCAATTCTAATACCTCTCGCTCTTTCTGACATTTAGCTAAAAACCATTCACCAACTTTACTTCCTATTCTTTCCATCCTCCTTTTACATTCTGACGGCACAGTTGCCGTCTCTTCTCCTGATAACGCTGAACTCTTAGCTCAAAGTTTCGCCACCAAGTCAAGCCTGGACGATTCCGGTGCTGTTCCTGCATCTCCTCCCCCTATGACTTTATTATGTCTGAAATTAGAACCTCTTCCAAAGTTGTTCTTTCTGCCCTATCTGGGCTGAATTCAGGGGAAGCGTACGGTCCTGTTGGTGTTCCTCCTGTTGTTCTTGAGAACTGTGCTTCTGTGCTGACACCCTGCCCAGGCAAACTCTTTCGTCTTTGTCTCTCATCTGGTACTTTTCCTTCCTGCTGGAAGTTCGCTTTCATTCAGCCTGTTCCAAAGAAGGGTGACCTCTCTCAACCTTTCAACTATCAAGCAAATGTTTTGATTTCTTGCCTTTCTAAAGTTTTTAAATCTATCCATAATAGGAAAATTCTTAAACGCCTCTCTTCTCACAATCTTTTTTCAGATCGTTAGTATGGGTTCCTTAAGGGACGCTCTACTGGCGATCTACTTGCATAATTCTCTGACTCTTGGTCATAGGAGAGTAACGTAATAGAAGTCCCTGATTTTCGTAGGGCCAATTTTGATAGTTTTGCGGATAGGATGAAAGTAGTGGACTGGGATAACTTATTTATGGGTAATGACGCAAATTTGCATTGGGAGGTGTTTAAAGATAGTTTCTTTAATATCGAGAGGGAGTTATTCTCGTAGGCCCAAGCGCGCTAGAAATCATGGTAGGCCCAAGTGGTGGACTAGAGAAATAGGCGCGTTCATAAACGAGCGTAACAGAGCGTATAGACTTAATAAGCGCAATGGCACGGTAGCTAACGTTAATAGATATACGAGCTTAGACGTCAGGCTAAAGATCAGTTAGGAATGCTAAGCGTAATTTAGAGATACTTATAGCTGCGGATAGTAAACATAATCCAAAAACGTTTTTTGACTACGTGAATAACCGTAAGCCGATAAAAGAAAATATAGGCCCTCTAGTGGACGTTAACGGCGCTCAGGCGATGGCGGGTATTTTTAATAACTTTTTGCGACAGGTTTTACCGTAGAAGACGTCAATAATGTCCCCGATGTGGACGATATCGTTCCATTTAGTAGCGAGACTATTTTGAATGAAATAATTGTTTACGAGGGTGAGATTGCGCATTATAGCGATAAGCTAAAAGTTAGCAAGGCTCCAGGCACTGACGCGCTTTATCCTAGACATCTGAAAGATTGAAGGATGTTATCGTAGGCCCTTAACGAAGATTTTTAATCAGTCACTGGAAGAGGGGATTATTCCTGAAGACTTCAAATTAGCTGACGTTACGTCCATTTTCAAAAAAGGCGACCACACTGTAGCTAGCAATTATAGGCCTATTAGCTTAATGTCGATTGTCTGTAAACTTTTGGAATCCGTAGTAAGGATCGTATCATTGATCACTTAGAAAGTCGCGATTTGATTAATAGTAGTCAGCATGGGGTTTCGACGCCATAGCTCTTGTTTAACTAATTTGTTAGAATTTTATAACGAAATAGTGCGCGAATACGATAGGCATAGAGCGGCTGACGTTATTTATTTAGACTTTAAAAAAGCGTTCGATACAGTTCTGTGTAGAAGATTAATTGCGAAGGTTACGCGCACGGAAACGCTGTCAGGTAGCTAACTGGTTAGAGGAATGGCTTTGTGCAAGGAAACAGAGGGTCGTTGTTAATGGTAATGGTAGTGAATCGGGGTGGTTGGATTGTAGGTAGCGGTGTCCCTCAGGGTTCAGTGTTAGGCCCGTTGCTATTCGTAATCTACGAGGGTAATTCAATAAGTATCCGCACTTTTTATTTTCACAATTTTATTTTCACAGCTGATAGATTATAAACACATCACTTCTCAACATAGTCTCCCTGTTTCTCAATACACTTAGTCCAGCGATCTACAAGCTTCCTAATGCCATCACAAAAGAATATTTTTGGCTGTGTGCGTAGCGTAGCCAGTCATGCACCGCCTCCTTCAGGTCATCATCGCCTTGGAATCGTTGACTTCTCAAAGCGTCTTTTAGTCGTCCAAATAGGTGAAAATCCAAAGATTCCAGGTCTGGACTGTAGGCTGGATGGTCGAGAACTTTAAAATTAAGTTCTTGAAGGCATTTTCTAGTCTGTGCAGCGGTATGAGGGCGCGCATTGTCGTGTAACAGAATAACACCTTCCGACAATCTCCCTCTCCCTTTTGTGCGAATTGCTTGCTTTAACTCATTCCGAAGCATGTCAGAATACGATGTACTTGTTACTCTAGTTCCACGCTCTAGATAATGTTCGAGGATAGGGTCTCGTGTATCCCAAAACAGTGTGAGCATAACTTTACCTGCTGATGGCTGCGCTTTGAACTTCCTTGCAACGGGAGATGTTGGATGCTTCCATTGCTGCTCTGTCGTTTGCTTTCTGGTTCATAGTGATGGATCCAGGTTTCATCTCTGTTTTCATTCTCGACCATCCAGCCTACAGTCCAGACCTGGCACCTTCGGATTTTTACCTGTTTGGACCACTAAAAGACGCTTTGAGAGTCCAGCGATTCCAAGGCGATGATGACCTGAAGGAGGCTGTGCATGACTGGCTATGCACACAGGCAAAAACATTCTTTTGTGATGACATTAGGAAGCTTGTAGATGGCTGGAGTGGAGGATTGGTCTGCAACAGCTGGAAGTATTCTCTTCTACTATTTTTCCGACTTGTCGGCAGTGGCCGAAGGATGGTGATGGTGTCTTTCTTTCTCTCTTTTTGAATGAATTTTAACCGACGAGTGATAGGTTTTGCTTCTTACTTAACCCCTTATTTTCTTCTTTTAACACCTTACTTTCTCCTTTCTCTCGGGCTAACCTTAGAGTGGATCTTAGGGTCTTTGTTAGCCTTAGCTTCTGTAGATCTGTAGACATTGCTCTTCTGACCTATCTAACTGCATACCTCCTCCTTTAAGGAAAGCACGAGACACCAGACTTTCTACAGTTTCTTATTCCTTTTCTGTCCAACTATCTAACGCAAGGGTTAATCGGTATTTTCAATCTTTTCTCTACTCAACCGGTCAACTCTGGAACAGTCTTCCTTAATCCATCTTTTCTCCTGTCTATGACCTCCCATCTTTCAAACGCAGAGTGTATCGGCATCTCGAAGAACCTGGACCTTGATTTTGGGTCTCTGCTTCTTCTATTGGGGGGAGCGCTTTTGCTGGTATTTGCCTTGCCCCTCCTTCCTGTATAAAAAAAAGAAAGAAGCAACTTTGAGACTTTTAACTTAAACTCCGAGACTATAAATTGGGAAGTAATCTAGCCCAAAGAGAGTGGAGAACAATTTCAGAGAATAAAACAACTGAAGAAATGCTAACAACCTTGGAAAAAAAGAAGCTGAGAATTTTAGTAAAAGATGCTTCGAAAGCACAGCCAAAAGGAAACACGAACTGGCTAGAGACGTAAAAGAGAAGAATATTCCGCAAAAGAAAGAGAGTAGCGGCGGAGTTAGCTAATTGCAGAGACATCAGTGCCAGGAAAGTAATACAAGAAAAGCTGCAGAGTATCTCTAGGGAAATACAAACCCTGGTTAAGGGCCAGACAGAGAGGGAAGAGGAAAAGGCGGTAGAAGTAATAAAGGAAAATCCAAAATACGTCTATAGCTATGCGAAAAGGAAAACAAAAACTTGTGCCACTATCAAGTCCTTAAGGGCCCTAAGGGCCCTTAGATGCATTCTTTGAGGAGAAATTGCAAGGATATTGTATAACAGAGTTTGATTTTACCCTACAAGATGTAGCGCGGGCTATAGAACAAGTGAAATCACATTCAGGTGCAGATCCGGACGCATTATTGATTAAAAACTGTAGAAATGAAATAGCTACACCCTTATACTGGATAGGGAGAAGATCCTAGACAGTAGACACGGAGCATCTTAAAAAGAGCAATCATTTTCCCTATATATGAAGGTGGGGATGGATCTCAAGCAAAGAACTACAGACCAGTCAGTGTCATTGACCTCCTGCCTCACCAAAGTATTGGAAAGAAGAGTTAGATCGAAAATCTGTAATTTCTTGGAGACACTGGAAAGATTCAACGAAAATCAGCACGGATTCCGATCACGAAGATCATGCCTATCACAACTTATAGAACACTATAACAATATCCTAGATGCACTTGAAGGTAATGAAACCTACACTGTCATTATACAGGGATTTTGTTAAGCTTTCGACAAATGTAATCGTGGTATAAGAGCAAATAAAATGAAACATATGGAAAAAACAGGCAAAGTGGGAAAATGGATTTACATCTTCCTCAGAGAACGTCTACAGGTTGTCAAAATTCAAGGTATATCATCATCAGAATCGGAAGTACGCAGCTCAGTACCACAAGCTACAGTACTGGCCACACTCTTATTCATTATCATGCTAACAGGCATAGCCAGTGAAGTAAATATTAACAGTATAGTAACATCCTTTGCAGACGATACAAAGATTAGCAGAAAAATCAGCGATGCAAGAGGTGGAGGCTTTGCAGAGGGACACGAATAAAATAAACAAATGGTCAGAAGACAACATGACATTTAACACGGAGAAATTTCAGCGCTTGAAATATGGCAGAAATGGGGAAATTAGAGAGCATATTCCAGATAGACAGGAAATTCAGAAAATCACGAAAGTGATAGATTTTGAGAGTTATAATGACCGATGATGCGAAATTCGGAACAAAATCAAATAGCGATAAACAAAGAAAAAAGGTTCGCCGGACAGTTACTAAGAACGTTCAAAAGAAGGGACAGAACAGTAATGATTTCCCTGCTGGAAACATTGATCATATCAAAACTTGAATACTGCTCACTCTTGACGTCCCCAATGCAATAAGGAAGGAATTAATGAACTAGAAGATATTCAGAGACATTTCACAGCCAATATCGATAGCTGTAAAGAACTCAACTACTGGGAAAGACTATGTAAACTAAATCTATACTCCCTGGAAAGAAGAAGAGGTAGGTACACCATCATCTACATATGGAAAATGATAAATAACTGGTACCAAACCTTAAACTAAACCCAATTACCATCCAAACAACGCTGGAAAATAGGGAAGGCAGAATGTGTAATGTTCCTAAATTAAAGCCCGACAAGGTACCTCTTCAACACTGAAGGAAAATAGCTTGGTTGTCGTGGGACCAACACTTTTTAACCAGCTTCTAAACGACCTCAGAAACGTTAAAGGGGTCAAAATTGAAGTCTTCAGAAGAAGATTAGGTGCCTGGCTCAGTACGGTACCAGATGAGCTGGGTGTACCTGGATATGTGTGGTGGAGAGTACAAGAGAGCAACTGGCCCTTCCATCAAGCCAGGACTAGAAGCGAGGCCACCATCTTGACCTTCGTGTGAAGAGAGACCAACATACGGAACTGCAACGAGGTTAACGAAGTGCATATATATAGTTAATACTTAAATCCCTAAATTATAAAGCCTGACAGTTAGGAAAATAAAGTGTACATTTTAAAAATCGTTGTTGCTCGGAGTATGTTCCGAAACCAAATGTTTGTGTTTGCTGAAATAACATAGAGGGATTACAAAAAAACCAGAACTCAGAAGGGGAAAAAATAAACCACTTTTCAATTTGAACCAACTCGTGATAAACCATAACATTTAAAGATTATATATATATATATATATATATATTATATACACAGTCGAGGTTTCCGCAAGATTTTTTTATACCCCATTCAACGTTCGCGCGCCAATTCTTCGCAGTTCCTCTCACCGGAATGGTAAAGGTAAATGGTAAATGGTAATAGTAATGCTAAATTCTCCATAAAAAAATTAAAACAAAATATAAAACAAGTATAAATGCGTAAAAATATTATGTGCACATTGTACAGCATTTTTCTAAAATGGATAAATATGATCTCAAGTTCTTCAACATCAAGAGGCTGAAGGTATTCATTTTAAAAAACATAAACAAAGATTCCAAAAGCCAGTGCATAACGCGTGCGCAATAGTGACTACCCCAGAACAAGTGTCAGGGATAAAAATTAAATGAATTCTTCTAAAAACATTTGTAAAATACATTAAATAAATAAATATAAAATATTAAAATACAGGGTGAGCGAAAAGTCCATGTGCACCTGTCCACTTCCAACACAGTGCAGGTACACGTTCACTACATTTCTTGCAGGTGCACAGGGACTTTTCGCTCACCCTGTATAAAACATAATTATACAAATGAAAAACCTACTGTGCACCATTTTTTAAATATGTGAACAAAGATATGTCCCATGTTCTCCATGGTAAGTATCATACATAATGTTTTTTTATTAATTTAATTTATGTAAAAAAATAATTTCAGAGTGGTGAACAATTCCCATATCCCATTGAAATACAATATAAAACCTCTTCGACGTTAGCGCATTAGCGATTAGAGCGGGTTTCCCTACGTGGGGCACACACACAGTAGGGTGGTCCATAACTATATAGGGGAAATTTTGTTTTTAATATTTCCTAGCTCCCACCCATTGCAATTGTGAGGTTCTGTGAGAAAATGTTGCAGGAAAATTTTCGTTTCGATCAGTTCATATTTAGGGGTCGCTCACGAGTTTCAAAATTTATAATAGGTGTTATATGGTATGCACTACAGCTCCATCGCCTCTCGGTCCCCCTCATCCTCGAGCTGATGGATGAGTACTATCCGTTCTACGACGGGGGTGTCATGGTTGGCAACCACTCATTGTCGCCCAGTCAAAGGGCTTTTTCTAGCATCCGGAAACTTCCGGCGATGCTCCGACACTACTTGCAGCAGATACTGCAGCTGCTCCTCGTCTTTGGTGTGGCGGCCGCTGTACTGTTGGACGAGGGCCACAGCTCGCTCGGCGTGGTCATTCACCACCCTGAGGTTTTCCACAACCCTAAGCGCCGCCTGAAACTCTTCCATTTTATCCCATTCTTCCGGATCTTTGTTCAAGAACCCTGCAGACAATTGCAGTCATTCGAAGAACCTCATCGAATTCTTCGTCACAAGGCTGGTAATAGGGATGTACCAACAGTGGGGTCGTCGACACCTGTTTGGAACTTGCATTTGTCGACGTAGTTCCACTGTTGCTGAAATCACTTGAATAACAGAACTTTAGGAGCAAAAATTGCGTCATGACACGCCGTGAACGCGGCGGCGACAACTAGCTCCATGATATGATGCCTGCATGCAAAGTAGAGCAGCTCTTTCTGCAACTTCTGCTCTAGGAAAAAACATCATCCTGAGTGACAGCCAGTGTTAGCAGCGGCAGTGTCGAAACAAATCCCCACCACTCTTTCATTTAGTCCCCAGAGTTGCAAGAGATCGAACACCGCTTGTGTCTGCTGTTGCCCACTTCCCGAAGCTATTTTTGGCACTCTCAAGAGCTGGCAGTTGCCATCTGAGGTGGACACTAAGACAGGAAGCCGGTCACCTGCTCGTTGTTGGTAAGGTCTCGCAGAAACTTTCCGTCCCAGTGCACCACCAGTGGTCCGGAATGGAATCCTTTTTCGACCGATTCATCCTGCTGCCTGCAATGATACTCTCGGCTGCGCTTCACAGAGGATCGGCTGAGAGTCAGTTCCTCGAGGTTTTGGCCAAGGCTGCGAGCTGTTTCTGATACAATGTAAAGCTCCATCCGGTCACTCACCCCCGTCCTGTTTAAGGCTGAAGATAATTCTGAGTTGAAAATATTCTTGGTCTGGCGTGTTCTTTTTTTGGTGGGGGGGGGGAAGGACAACCTCCAGTGGCTCCCTCAAGAAACTCGTCATCGGCAGAACTTGAAGAACCAAGTTCGGCTGTTTGGGATGTCGAGGCTTGCTCTTCGACTGCTTTCCTCTTTCGGACGTCTTCCTCTGCTTTCCGCTTTGCAACCTTCTGCTCCTTCTCCGCCAATTTTTTTTCGATGGAGCCCATTGTGCCACGCCGACCGGGTTCTCTTTGAGCGAGAAGGAAGTCGAGATCTTCTTGAAACTGAATCATCTGGAGAGCGTTTCCATGTGCAATGTCGAAAAAATTGTTCAGCTTACTTTTGAAAGACGTCTTGTTTTGGACTTGTTTTGGATTTCGCCTTCCTTGTTCTTTTTCAAAGCCTGCCACTCTTTGAACAAGACCAAAAGCTTCTCCAAACAGTGGTCCTTCCAGCGTGTTGGTATGCGGGCTCTTTCCCAAAATGAGAAGACTTCCTCCAGCACTTCTTCGGCGCTTTGTTTGGTGTCTTTCTTATTCACATGATGGTGCAAAAAAAACACCTAGGACCTAGCCATTTGAAGGCAGTTTACTGCCTAAATCTTTTGGTCCGGTTTGTCCAACAAGTAAAAACCACGTGTTTTTGACATGACCGTCAGCGTAAGTAAATGTAACCAATATAACCAATGTATGGTATACCAATATCTATTAAAATCTATTTCATATAGCTATATTTAACACTCTAACCTGTGAAAGAGCAGAAAACGGCATTAATTAGCACCTGTAATAGATCATAGTAATGAGTGACTCAGAGGAGAACATATAACCCCATGAGCGACCACTAATTATGCACCTTATGTGAGTGAAATTTTTCACAATTTATTTTCTGCTATAGTGACACAGATTAGGCGGGTGGGAGCTGGAAAAAACAAAAGTATAATTTTATGGACCACCTTAATATAGAGTATATATATATATATATATATATATATGTGTGTGTGTGTGTGTGTGTGTGTGTGTGTGTGTGTGTGCGTGTATGTGTGTGTGTGAAACGAAGTTTTATCCTTGATAAAAGTTTCTCTGTATGGAACAAGTTGGAAGTAAACAGTACCTTTTTCCCCACTATTTTTCCGCACTCGTCCCTGAACCTTTTCCAATCTATCACAGTCAGGCGACGTTTATTTTAAAAAGGGGAAAGGAGAATTTTTCTGCGTACACGAATCATATTCTAAACGGGTCGAATGGCTCGACGAAGACTCAACAGGGCGTGGACAGAGTCGCTAATCCGTAATAATACACCTTATTCCGCTTCCGTCTTCCGTCCTGTCTCCGTAATCCTCTTGATTTACGGTCTGCCCGTTTTTTATTATTATTATTTCGTCTTTCCGTTGGTTGTTTGAAGGCCGAAATTTATGACGTCGCATTTTCAAAAAGAAGGAGTTTCCTCCCATACAACTCCTGACACGCGCGCCCCGAACTGATGGATTAACGTCCGGGTCCGGGCGGATCTGGAACATCTTGTTTGAATAAGCATTAAATAACGGTAAATATATTTAACGGACGAGTGGTCAAATCACGCGCATCGCACATAAATTGTTATCACTGTTATCAAAATGGAATGAGGACATTACTTCCTCCGACTTTAAACATAAGCAGCCAAATATCACACATAACTCTTTTCACAAATTAAATTATATATAATTATATACTTCTTTACTTATTATATGCATGAAAATTTTGTCTAAATGTACGAAACCTCCGAAGCTATTATTATTATTATTATTATTATCATTAACAAAAATGACATTGGTGTATGACTGTTTATTTTAGTGATATGAGTTCACACTTTTGCGCTGCTGTCAAGCGTTTATGATGCATTGTTGTAAAGGTCTTACTGAGCTGTAGTTACGTCACTGAAAAAGGACAAATGGTCCCATTATTTATCTTATTAAATTAAAAAATAAATGTTTTTAAATAAATAATTTTTTCTTTATTAAATCTTTGTAAATAAACCTAATCTGTTAATCTTAAGGAGGAATTATGTTAAATGTTAAATAATAGAAAAAGATATATATATATATATATAATATATATATATATATATATTATATATATATATACAGGGTGGGCGGAAAGCAGCTCCCTATTTTGGATTGGTAAAAAAATACGTATATTATCCATTTATTTCAGACGAAATAATATGAAAAGGTAGGCATACATGGTAGGTTTTCTCTAAAATTCAATGTGGGTTCCAACTCTTTCCACCAGCTTCTGGAGCCGCCCAGGAATGGCGTCCACTGACTTTAGCAGGAACTCCGGCGGGATGGAGGACATGACTTCCCGAATTCGGTCCTCCAGTTCTTCCAATGTCCTCGGTTTGGTGCGGTAGACTTCTTCCTTTACCCACCCCCAAAGAAAGAAGTCGCACGGTGTCAAGTCGGGGCTCCTGGCTGGCATTGATGTGGACCACGACGACCCATCCAACGCCCAGGGAAGTGGGCATCCAGCCACTCACGGACAACAAGAGCGAAGTGCGGAGGGGCGCTATCTTGCATAAATATCAGATCGTCGATGTTCTCCCATGTGCTGACAACGGCCAGACCTCGTTTCGCAACATAGCAAGGTACCGCTCAGCATTCATGGTGTTGCGCAGAAGGAACGGGCCCACAACCTGATCTGGTCATACCACACCACACCGTTACACTGAACCGATTCTGCCGTTTTCAGCGGTAACCGTGCGACTTCTTTCTTTGGGGGTGGGTAAAGGAAGAAGTCTACCGCACCAAACCGAGGACATTGGAAGAACTGAGGACCGAATTCGGGAAGTCATGTCCTCCATCCCGCCGGAGTTCCTGCTAAAGTCAGTGGACGCCATTCCTGGGCGGCTCCAGAAGCTGGTGTAAAGAGTTGGAACCCACATTGAATTTTAGGGAAAACCTACCATGTATGCCTACCTTTTCATATTATTTCGTCTGAAATAAATGGATAATATACGTATTTTTTTACCAATCCAAAATAGGGAGCTACTTTCCGCCCACCCTGTATATATATATATATAATAAAATATATATATATAAATTATATAAAATATTATTATATATATAAAATATATATATATAATTTTATTTTATATATACGAGGGTAATTCAATAAGTATCCGCACTTTTTATTTTCACAATTTTACTTTCACATCCGACAGATTATAAACACATCACTTCTCAACATAGTCTTCCTGTTTCTCAATACACTTAGTTAGTCCAGCGATCTACAAGCTTCTTAATGCCATCACAAAAGAATGTTTTTGCTTGTGTGGGTAGCCAGTCATGCACTTCCTCCTTCAGGTCATCATCGCCTTGGAATCGCTGACCTCTCAAAGCGTCTTTTAGTGGTCCAAACAGGTAAAAATCCGAAGGTGCCAGGTCTGGACTGTTGGCTGGATGGTCGAGAACTTCAAATTTAAGTTCTTGAAGGCATTTTCTAGTTTGTGCAGCGGTATGAGGGCGCGCATTGTCGTGTAATGGATAAAACCTTCCGACAACCTCCCGTTGCAAGGAAGTTGAAAGCGCAGCCGTCAGCAGGCAAAGTTATGCTAACACTATTTTGGGATGCATGAGGCCCTATCCTTGAACATTATCTAGAGCGTGGAACTACAGTAACAAGTGCATTTTATACTGATATGCTACGGAATGAGTTAAAGCAAGCAATTCGCACAAAAGGGAGAGGGAGATTGTCGGAAGGTGTTATTCTGTTACACGACAATGCGCGCCATCATACCGCTGCACAGACTAGAAAATGCCTTCAAGAACTTAAACTTAAAGTTCTCGACCATCCAGCCTACAGTCCAGACCTGGCACCTTCGGATTTTTACCTGTTTGGACCACTAAAAGACGCTTTGAGAGGTCAGCGATTCCAAGGCGATGATGACCTGAAGGAGGCGGTGCATGACTGGCTACGCACACAGCCAAAAACATTCTTTTTGATGGCATTAGGAAGCTTGTAGATTGCTGAACTAAGTGTATTGAGAAACAGGGAAACTATGTTGAGAAGTGATGTGTTTATAATCTATCAGATGTGAAATAAAATTGTGAAAATAAAAAGTGCGAATACTTATTGAATTACCCTCGTGTGTGTGTGTGTGTATATATGTATAATATATATATATATATATATAATATATATACATATGAAATAGGATCCCTCCTAAGGAGACGTAGTTTTACATTTAGGATAAAAACGAAGACGTAGAGCAAAAAAGTCATTATATTTGGCTGCAGCCGACGTTTCGGGCATCTCTACCCATTTTCAAGACCTAATAAATAAAAGTTAAAATTATTACATGACAAAAATATATGAATGTCGAGAACTAAAGCTAATTTAGAGTACAAAATTAAAACGGTTCAAGAATAAAAATTAAAATTGCAAAGCAGAACCAGGCATAAGCCACAATCAAATAAAAAGTAAAGATTATATAAATGACAAAAATATACGAGTGATATAAATAAAAACTTAAAACTAAAAACATTCAAAAGTAAAATAGTTAAAAAACTTTACTAATAAAAAGTTAAATGGAATAAAAAGTTGAACGAAAAATCCCAAGAGCAAACCAAAATACCATGTTCACTTGACAGCCACAAAAAATTGAAGCGAAAAGGAGACAGGGTCACAAGGGAAAAATTTTTAGTATGTAGTTATTGTAATTAATATAAAGGGGTAACAGCTAGAATCAGTATTTAAACTAGAGTTCAAAAATTTAATACACAAAGATTCGTAAATATGGAGGGAGGACTGGCATTTTAATGATTTAAGAATTTTAAAATTGTTAACAGAAATGTCAACCTTACACTTGATAAAATGATTCCTGATAGCAGACTGTTCCTTTTTCGACAAAACTTTCCCTGTCCTATAGCTAATACCCATATGGGAGCAAAATCTCGCCTGCAAGGAACGAACTGTACTGCCAACGTAGTTCCCCTGGGAACACCCAGGGCAGGTAAACAAATAAACAACAGAACAGCTCATCGCAGGGGGGATTTTGTCCTTACATCGGAAAAAACATCCAAGTGTATTGTTATTTACAAAAGCAATCTTAAAATCAGTGTGAAAATAAAATTTCCTCACAACACTCAATTGCTTTTTCACAAAAGTGTTAAAATGGTAGATATCAGGTAAAACAAGATATTTACAATTCTTAGGAACATCATACGTTGGGACAAGGTTGGGGGAATATACATTATTAAGAAATTTACCAATAACACCTACAAGATCCCGTGGAAAACCATTTTTAAAGAAAAAATCAGTAAGGAATTCAAACTCATTATGAAGCAGAGCAAAGTTCGAACAAATATTATAAGCTCTATGCACCAATGTGCGAATAGAACTTAATTTGTAATTAAAGTCACAAAAAACTATAAAAATTAAAACCCAAACCCGTAAACGTAGGCTTCCGGTATGTACATGTAGAAGTTAAAACGTCGAGCCAGATTTGGAGACCAAAACATCAAGGAAAGGAATAGAACCTTCAACTTCCTTTTCCTGCGTAAATACAATGTTCTTATGCAGTGTGTTCAGAAAACTTAGAAACTGAACTGATTGATTATCCGTTTGGAATAGAGCAAACGTATCATCAACATAACGTCTGTACAATTTGGGCTTAAGGTGAGGGGGGCACTCACAGAATACCCTTTCCTCAAGATGCGACATGAAAATATTTGCAAAAACGGGACCCAAGGGGCTCCCCATCCCTACTCCTTCCAACTGACGGTAAACTACCCCTTGAAAACTAAAAAAGTTATCCTTGACTCCAAATTCAGAAGCTGCTCAAACTGTGCTCTGCCAAAGCCGTGAAAAAGTGAGTCCGGCTGTGGAAAAGCTTTATTCAAAATAATTGTAATGGTCTTATCCTTTGGCTAATTACAAACTTGCCAAATTTCTTGTTCCACTGTTATCTTCACTCACTGTGAACTCGTACAGTGTTAAGGATAGTTTTTCCTTTGCGTCGGAAATTAAGAAATTTCATATGAATTAGTAGTGTGGGCGCAAAATCCATGAGTGCAATGCAATTGCATATGTTACGTAATGTTGCAAGCAGTGGTGTAGTGCTGTGGGAACGCGTGGGAACGGCGTTCCCTTACTTTTTTTGGTAGACGGAATGGCGTTCCTTCACTATTTCAAATAAATCCGAACTTACAAATCTCTAACGTCACGAAATTTTAATTCCCACCCTAGAAGAAATATGAGAAAGAATCATTAACTGCTTCATTTCTTTTAGCTTCGACTGAGGCAATGCTAGCCTATAAAGATCTGGTGAAACAGTCACCACGGTACCAGTTGTTAACTTTTTTTAGTTAATCATTCCAGTTGTTAGCTATTTTTATTGATCGTACTGGATGTCGTATATCTAATGACACTGGAAATACTGCATCTTCAACCTTGGAATATCCTAATATCCAGTGCATATGACCTCAAAATATCCCTGAAATTGGTCAGATTTCAAAAGATTTCCCGGGGGGCTTACAGTGCCCCCGACCCCGAGCTGTATGGGCTCGCCGCCGCGCTCGCCATTGTCCCCCTCGCATCTGAGTAACACTTTCAAAATGCGTTCCTCACTTCTTTATTTAGCACCAAAACCACTGGTTGCAAGAGTGCCACCCCCCCCCATTGGTGGCACCCCTACCCCACTTTTTTGCAAGGCACCCACACACACCATTTGTTGCAAGGGACCCCCCCCTTTGTTGCAAGGGGCCCCACCCCCCTTTTTTGACAACCCCAAAATGGGGTTGCAAGGTGTATGCAACTTGGAGTTATCCCGAAGCTGAACCCACGAAACGGGAGTGCCAATCTTTGTTGCCAACCCCAAAATGGGGCTGCAAGGGGTATGCAACTTGGAGTTATCCCCCAAGCTGAACCCCCCAAAGGGGCATACCTAACCTAAGGGGGGCCTCTTTTGGGGAGAAGGTGGGACGGCCTCACCCCCCCTAAAGGGGTATAGAGAGAGAGAGAGAGAGAGAGGAAGAGGAGAGTACCCAGAGGAAGGGGTTCTTCGCCTGATAGCTGTCAGACGCATATGAGGTCTTCAGCCACCCCACCGCTCTCTTATAGTGCCCCTAATAAGCCAGTTGGCTTAATCAGCCAGTGCCTCCGGGTGTCATCACCTCCGGGCATCATCGCCTCTGTGCATCAGTTGACGCGCCGCACGTTGGCGGGCACGAGCCCCGTGCGTCCGTTTGCTGGACGCCCCTGGCATCACCGTCCGTTGCTGAGGGCCCTAGGCCTCAGCCAGGTGCCACAGTGCACGTGCGCTAAAAGGAACCGGGTTCGCACTCCGGGCGGGACTCGTTACTCAGGGAACCCTAATGTTCTCCCGTGGGGCTAAGGTGAGGATAAAACACTTCAATTCAAAAAGAAAGAAAAAAGAGTTCCGTAGGCCTAAGGTGGGGTGTAGAAACTGCTCGTACGGAAAATAATCCCCAACCGTTGGTCTAAGGCTGGTGTAAAACACTTCAATTCAAAAACGAAAATAATTTCCTAATGACCCCTTCACACACACACACACACACACACCCACACACACATACACACACACATATATATATATATATATATATATATATATATACACACACAAACTCAGAATGGTCCCCTGAGAAACTTATATGTTGAACACAGACCGTGCATGGAACTCTTCTGGGAAAATTAAATCCACTATAGTCCGAATAAGTAATGGTAAATGACAAATACCATAGTTTTTCTTTTTCATGATGCAAGCCCGACGTCGGGCTTGCATCATGAAAAAGAAAAACTATGGTATTTGGCATTTACCATTACTTATTCGGACTATAGTGGATTTAATTTTCCCAGAAGAGTTCCTTGTTCCATGCACGGTCTGTGTTCAACGTATATATATATATATATATATTATATATATATATATATATATATATATATATATATATATATATTATGATATTATAATGCGAATTCTTGCTGATTTTAAAATAGTTTTTTCATAGCCATCTAAAATATGGGAAAAATTCAATTAAAAAAAGTAAAGTTTTAGGTCTAACTTATTTATATTTTGTTAACTGTATTATATAGTATAGTACCATATAGTTTATTCTATTTTTAAAGTAAAGTTTTAGGCCTGTAACTTATTTTATATTTTTATTAACTGTATTTTATACATATATATATAATATATATATATATATATATTTCAATTTTGGAAATCTTGGAAATGTACAGGAAAAGGCATGTTTTTATGTCGTATCTTTCGAGTTTAATCTACGGTCAGGAAGGCAATTTTAGAAAAGGTGTTTTTCAGCCCTTCACACATATTTCAGATGATGTATTGTATGTTTTAGCTCTACCAATGATAAGCTAATCAAACTACAAGATAAGATTCGGGTTGGGGCCCTTTCTGTCGCCTTTCAGTGCAAATAACACATGTCTCTTCAATAACAAATCTGAAACCATACGTACGTCCTTTTCTAATCATTTGGCCGTAAGAGCAGATAAACAGATTACCCTTGGAACAGCACACCCAATACATAAATGTTTTGTAAACAGCATGTGACCATATAAGCAAATACGCAGCTTACTCGTAAGGGTCAAGAATTCTTCTACAGTAAATTTATTTTTCGCAGAAAACCGAATTGTATTGTTCGTAAAATAATCAAAGGAGTCTTAGGACAACAAACTCATTTCAAACAGGCCGGTGTTTTGGATCTCAAACCTTAAATCAATATTTGCTGAACGATATGGAATATCACAGAAAAATGAAATTTGTCTCACATAATGGGGACCGCGATTCGGGGCAGACGGCACGCCCAGACTTCTTGGCTTCAGCCAATCACGACACTGTGTCCGGATGTCGGTTGGGTACCATGCAAGTCTACCGCTAAGCCCCGCCCAAAATTCATGCCCAGATTCGCGGAGTTAGCCAATCACGACACTGTGGGTGGGCCCAGGACATCGGGTTGGTCGAAAATGCAGGCCTAAGTTCTAATCTCCGCCCAAATTTCACCGCAAGCGAATAGGGTGCCAAGGTTCGCTCTTGCGGGTTCATCGCATGCCCCCCTTATAAAGAGAGAATCATGACGCAGAGCCCCAGTTTCTCCAGCTAGTGAATTATACAACACTGGAATGCGAATCCGATTACTCTCACGCAGTGGCACATCTCTTCGACGCTGCAGACCAGGGCGACCTCTTATCAACACAAAATGTTATGAAAATTTGTGGCGATATGCAAGAACCGTTCATTGAAAACGTTATCGAAATGTGAGTAACATATAATTGACAATCTAATTTCCTTTTGTTCTGAATTTTTCTACATCGTAAAATTAGTCCCATTGTTTTTGTCTGTTTCTCGATAATTTAAAGATGAATTTTTCTCGTTTATAATATAACCTGACTTAACCTAGAACAGTTGAACCTAACCGGTTCACATTCATATACATCGCTTCATTCAGTGTTAATTAGCTATAAGTGCCATAACAAATGCGTTTTGATATTAGTTTGTGCGTTATTCTCGGTCTATATATATAACGTTTTTCGGCATTAACTTATAAAAGGTCAAAATAATTGCGTTTTCCAAAATATTTTCAATTATTCTCTATCTCCTTCGTCGTTATTTCTACATATATATATATATATATACACAAATATATATATATATGTTAACCCCTCCGTCTATGGCCCTGAGGTGGTTCGGAGTCGACGGGGGTTCTGGTTAGGAGGCAGCAACGGATCTGTTACTTGCAGTAGTTTCTTCTATACTACTCTCCGAGGTCTTCTTTAGTGGCTCGGAGGATTCTGAGAGGCTTATTAAATTCTTTGGGTTTCTCCCCGATTCTTCTTGTAACTTATCGGGAGATTCTAATGACTAAGTTTTCTGAAGAGAGCACGGCTCGAAGGAGAAGATAAAGACTTTTTCTTACTGTGTTTTACTCCTAAACTGTTACAGGTAATGCTCAGCCTCGTAGTTGGAATCAGAATAAACATGGAAGAAATTGGTGGGGTTTATATACCCCGATTCTATTAACATCATCATTATTAAATGTTGAAGAGGCTGCATTATTTTTGCACAATATTTGAAAATAAAGTAAATCTTTTAGCTGTGGTAAGGTTTAAACGAATAAACAAGATATTTGAAGATGAAGCCATATTTTTATCTTAAATTGCGTATTTTCAGATCTGATGTTGTTATGATCTGCCAAGTTAACTAAAGTGGAAATTGAACTATGCATCTTTACACTAAAATATGCATATGAGTAAAAATTAAAGGTTTAAGATTTACAATTAAATGCTTAGGCAAGACATGACTTCATCTTTTATAACGAAGAAAGAATGTATACAAAACATGACATGGCAAAAGTTACTCAGGATTCATTATTAAGCTAAATCTAAAAAATTATTATGAGATTTTTAAAAAACAACAGGTCATCAATTATTTGGCAAAGTAGAAAGCACATCAAAATTTATTCCAACGGAAAAATAATAATAAAAAATAACAACAGTATCGCCGATTCTACATTCCTTATGGCGACATAATGTCGGGTCGGACATTGAGTACATTGTAATTTTGGTCTACTGTAACTATGATTATAATTACCAATTTATTTATTATCGTTAATTACAATTTCATTAAAGTACATTGACTACGTCATTTAGTACATTACATCATTAAGTACTGTTTCATTAAAGTACATTACTACATTATATATTAAATTGTGATCGTTTAATTAAAATAGTTTCATTAAAGTACATTACGTCGTTTACCATTCTTACAGTGTTTTTATATATTTATATATGGTTATACTATATGGTTATACTATATGGTTATTATATATGGTTATTAGTACAACACAAGTACATGAGACATGACACACATGATATAACATAACGCATGATAATGTTATAAATTCGAATCAGAGCGAAAGGAGATTTTTTTTATCTTTGAAGCGTTCGATTTTGCCAGTTAGCGAAATTTGATCACCTACCTCAGCATTTTCGAGTTCATTGAGAGGTGAACCGTTTTAAAAATAAAAATGAAAAAAATAATACGAGAACGTATTTCTGCGTTTTCGAACGAATGCATGAAGTTTTGCGTTTCATAGATTGTCACGAGTAAAAATTAATATTTAATAAAATTTATATAGGATAATGATCAAGGGAAATTAATGACGGGAAAATGTGACGTCATAGTTATTGAATTTGTACGTATAGTACAAATCATTATTAGGAAGATTTACAAGAACGAATTAGAGACAAAGAGTGGGTATTAATGACTAAGAAGTACAACTACGCGTTCGAATCCTGTTATATGCAATGTGTATGCATAATCTAGGGTCGAGGGTGAGATGCAAGACAATCATAATTAATTATAATAACTTCTATAACAAATGGAAAATGGATACGACTAAACCATAGATATGGTAGATCGTAGGGTTGTGACATGAACAAAAATAGGAAGCTACAAGTAAAATTATTATCCAAACTCGCGTTAAGCGATTTTGGTTCTTATGTAAAAATGAATATTGATTATTCATTGTTCATTTTTTACATTGCTCTCCTCTTTAAAATGATATGTATACAATAATATAATAGGGTACAATTAATACAATAGAATTAAGAGAATAACATCCTAACTAATTCAAGTTAGATGACGAATTTTTCTTTACAATACAAATTTTATACAGAACGATTTCGCGTGGTTGAGTACAATGCAGAGTAATCAAATTTTTAACATGACACTCGCTTAGAGAGCTATTATAAAATATAAAAATTCAAAGATTAAAACTTTAATTTTACGCAAACAGAATAAAAGGATTAATACGTTAATTTAGACAAACAATTAAGTTAGACAAACAATGATATTGTAAAATTTTTTTACAAAATTTTATTTTTCTGTGGGAAAAATTACGTACATAATGAATAGAGTAGATAAAAGGGAAAAACGTAAATCGCACAATCTACAAAACTAATTTTTATTGACTAGTGTAGGTAAAAATAGAATTACGTAATGGATGATGTATAGACCTGTGGTCTAGTGCGTATTTTTGTGTACTAGGTACAAAGTGTGTATCTTACAATTTCGAGGGACAGATTAGCTGAGAGGATTGTTAAATTAACTGAATAAATGCATAAGCAAGATATATTAGAAAGCAAAAATGATTAAGAATAAATTATATAGTTAGCACTTACGCGCAATGAAATAGTTTATTGTGATATCCAATGATTTTAGCATAAGGTTTGTATATAGTATATGTAGTGTGCATACATGCATTTTTATTGACTGTTGTAGGTACAAATCGAATTACGTAGTGGATGATGTATAGACCTGTGGTCAAATGTGTATTTGTGTGTATTAGGTACAAAGTGTGAATCTTATAATTTCGAGAGACAGATTAGCTGAGAGGATTGTTAAATTAACTGAATAAATGCATGAGCGAGAATTTATATATAGTAAGCAATAATTATGATGTATTATAATGATGATGTTTGCATACGAGTTTTAATGCAAAAGTGACTGGACGGAATATGTGTCAAAAGTAATAAAATTCAATTAGGATTATAGATTTTACATAATGAGTTACACGTATAAGGTAATTAAAAAAAACGTACTTAGAAGAACTTACAATTAATGAAAGTAAATCTCACGGTTTTAAAATTGAATTTGAAGATGGAATTAAATTCGACTAGTAACATTCCTAGCTATAATGAACTATATAACCATTAACATTAACCAGAAGTATCGGTACGATAATTGAATTAAGAAAATTAAGAATACAGATTAAAAATAGAAATCAATTATGCATTTCAACGAGCTAAACATAATTTTATAATATTTAAAAAAATAAAAGTAAATCGAGCCATAGAAGAATTTCGACCAAGAATAAAAAAGTTATTGAAATGGAAGGAAAGCATTTCGAACAATCTTTTCTTTTAATAATTTCAGGTAAATTTACATTAAAAATTATTTTTATATAATAAAAAAAATATTATAAAGGTTTTAATAATTTTTGCATGTTAAGTAGAAAAATCATACTTTTTCGTTAAATGTTGATAGAATTTGAATTATTTGATATTTTTGTCTGAAATTGACAATTACGTTTTTTTTTTTGTTTTTTTTTAAAGGAAAGAGATTGCTTGTCACACACCTTAGAACAAAAATTAAAAGAGTTCAACAAACGGAGGGACGGCATGTTCCTCATATACATTACAATAATTACCAAAATCGTTACAACCTTTGTAAAAACGGTTTTGTTACAAACATTAAAATACATAAGTATATATTTATATACGCAACAATGGCATGAAAAGAAAAGACAAATGGGTCAATTTCCTTCTTACAAAAAAAAAAAAGGTTAAACTAAAGACGCAAACCGTTAAATTCTGGTAGAATTTAATTCTCTTTTACAACAAAAAAAAAAAGGTTGAATTCAATTGACTGCATTGAAAACTGACTTGGGACTCGGAATACTTGGGACTCGGAATACTTGGGACTCGGAATACTTGGGACTCGGAATACTTGAAATAAAATGACTTGGAATAAAACTGTCTGGAATAAAACTCTGACTTGGAATAAAACTCTGACTTGGAATAAAACTCTGACTTGAACTCTATCAAGTATTCTGAAACTAACTTGAACTCTATCAAGTATTCTGAAACTAACTTGAACTCTATCAAGTATTCTGAAACTAACTTGAACTCTATCAAGTATTCTGAAACTAACTTGAACTCTATCAAGTATTCTGAAACTGTCTGACTTGAACGCTTGTCAAGTATCTGAAACTTAAACTGTCTGACTTGAACGCTTGTCAAGTATCTTGAAACTTAAACTGTCTAACTTGAACGCTTGTCAAGTATCTTGAAACTTAAAATGTCTAGCTTGAACGCTTGTCAAGTATCTTGAAACTTAAATGTCTAACTTGAACGCTTGTCAAGTATCTTGAAACTTAAACTCTAACTTGAACGCTTGTCAAGTATCTTGAAACTTAACTGTCTAACTTGAACTCTTATCAAGTATTTCTATAAATCTCTGGGGCGGTTGTCCCTTTTGGCGCAACCTTCTGACTTCAAAAACTGACTTCAAAAATGACTTCAAAAAATGACTTCAAAATTACTTCAAGTATCTCTCTAAATCTATAAACTCTCTATAAACACTCTCTTTCTTAATTTGCAAGTCAATTCAATTCAATAATTTGAAAAAATTTGCAAATAAAAATATAAAATGTAAACAACATTCACTCGAATGTACACGAAGGTACGATACTATTATGTTTAGTACATAAAATAAAATTATTCTATACTGACTATAATACTGAAAATAATTCTGTGACAATTAACTGTGACAATTAACTCTGTGACAATTAACTCTGTGACAATTAGTTTCACTAAAAAAAATGTATCACTGGTGTCTGAAGTGTTCACTGTTTCTTGTAAATTCTGACTTGATACTCATTATTAACTGTTAATAATACTGACTTTTCAAGTGTTTATAAATTACTTAAAAAAACAAACTGTACTTAACAAAATTTCTACGGCGAAATCCTTGAGACGTGTCCTGAATACGTCTTGCTGGCTACTTCTTCTTGGATGAAAACTAGGCGTGGAGAACTTGGAGTCGTGACACACCGGTTCAATGGTGGATGTTACGAACTGGAAGTCGTGACACGCCGGTCAAATGGTGGGTCGCCACTTGTTAAACTCTTGGCTACAGACTCGCCAGACTGTTATGCCAATATCTTCTATGTGCTTGGGTCGTCTTGATTTTTATCCTGATGCAGGGTCGCCAGACTGTTAACCCCTCCGTCTATGGCCCTGAGGTGGTTCGGAGTCGACGGGGGTTCTGGTTAGGAGGCAGCAACGGATCTGTTACTTGCAGTAGTTTCTTCTATACTACTCTCCGAGTTCTTCTTTAGTGGCTCGGAGGATTCTGAGAGGCTTATTAAATTCTTTGAGGTTTCTCCCCGATTCTTCTTGTAACTTATCGGGAGATTCTAATGACTAAGTTTTCTGAAGAGAGCACGGCTCGAAGGAGAAGATAAAGACTTTTTCTTACTGTGTTTTACTCCTAAACTGTTACAGGTAATGCTCAGCCTCGTAGTTGGAATCAGAATAAACATGGAAGAAATTGGTGGGGTTTATATACCCCGATTCTATTAACATCATCATTATTAAATGTTGAAGAGGCTGCATTATTTTTGCACAATATTTGAAAATAAAGTAAATCTTTTAGCTGTGGTAAGGTTTAAACGAATAAACAAGATATTTGAAGATGAAGCCATATTTTTATCTTAAATTGCGTATTTTCAGATCTGATGTTGTTATGATCTGCCAAGTTAACTAAAAGTGGAAATGAACTATGCATCTTTACACTAAAATATGCATATGAGTAAAAATTAAAGGTTTAAGATTTACAATTAAATGCTTAGCAAGACATGACTTCATCTTTTATAACGAAGAAAGAATGTATACAAAACATCACATGGCAAAAGTTACTCAGGATTCATTATTAAGCTAAATCTAAAAAATGATTATGAGATTTTTAAAAAACAACAGGTCATCAATTATTTGGCAAAGTAGAAAGCACATCAAAATTTATTCCAACGGAAAAATAATAATAAAAAATAACAACAGTATCGCCGATTCTACATTCTTTATGGCGACATAATGTCGGGTCGGACATTGAGTACATTGTAATTTTGGCCTACTGTAACTATGATTATAATTACCAATTCATTTATTATCGTTAACTACAATTTCATTAAAGTACATTGACTACGTCACTTAGTACATTACATCATTAATAGTCCAGGCAATCTAGAGCAAAAATAGCTTCAACCTGGGCAAAATTGCTTCAGAAGCTTTCTAAACTGTTTCCAGCTCAGGAACATTGAAGAATAACATATCCAAAATCCGACAAACTTGGACCCCGGGAACACCCCCAAAAATGAAATTCAAAATGGCGGACTGGCAGTTTCCTACGAAATACAATAAATTTTAATTTCGCTTTGTAGAGAGAGTTATGACGTTTTTCTTGATCAGTAAAATGTTTTAAAACACATTTTCGTTTCTAAATTAACCTATATGACACTAAAAATTGTATTAGGCGGCTAGTATTAAACTATGACGTCACGTAATGTAAATAAAATATACGGTATGGAGTGTATGTGAGAATGGACATTGCTACATCTTTATAAACTTATATTATATACAACTCTTTAATTCCTACTACCCACTATCAAATCTGCGTATTTGTGCTTGTCATTTTCTTTAAAACTGTTATTATGTACTCCTTTTAAATACTGCAACACAGTTTATTAATTTGTGTTTCTGTTTCAGACTGTCTCGGTGTACGGCTGACTCGGTGTGCGTCCGCCTTCAAGAATGCAGACCCCTGAAGAATTGTGCGTGATTTGTAAGGAGAAATTGGACAGCGGACAGGAAGTGGTTCACATCTCGCAAAAAGGAGCAGATGGTATAAATGCATCCAGCCGCAGCCGTGGAAGCGATGTTGTTGCAACAGCTGGAATAAGTGTTCACGTTGTAGTAGGAAAAGGTTTACGGATAAAAAGACCATTGAAATAAAGAAGCGACAGACCGCAGCCGAGGCAATACCAAGGAAAAGTGCTCGTTTTCATGAATACGCATTTTCCAGTGCTACTCACTGTTTGTTTTGTGATACCTTTGTGGACTTTTTTTCCAAACACAAACCAAAATCAGAGCATGTCAAAATAAGAACTACAGAGTTCTCCGAAACCATAAAAAGGTGCTGTGAAAGCCGCTGCGATGAATGGTCGTTTAATGTAAAAGGCCGTCTGGAGTATTATCTTCGTGATCTTCCTGTTGCAGATTGTGTCTACCATCACACCTGCAGCGTAAATTTTCGAAGTCGAAAAAACATTCCTCGCGCATACTCCTCCGACGATCATGATTCGAAGAAAGGGAGACAACTAATGAAGAGCAACACCAAGCATTCCTTCAGACCTGTGCTTACCTGGAAGAGAATGATGATGAACAACTGTTGATTGGAGACCTAATTTCCAAAATGAGGAATATCTTCAAGGAAGTCAGAGCTCTGTCTACGAACGCAGGCACATGAAGAGAAAGCTTTTAGAACGTTACGGAGACAAGATCATAATATCAGGTGAAAGTGGGAAGGCAGATGTAGTAACACTACGAGAGACAGCTAATGAAATTCTTATAGATTATCACAAAAAGTCGAAAGAATGTGATATAGATATAGAGCTACAGAAGATTTACCTAGTAGAAGCTGCTGCAAAAATAATCAGAAGTGATATCAAGTCTGTCGACTCGCCTAGAAAAGATGTGTATCCATCTCCAAATGACATCACTGCAGAAAGTGCTCTTGATTACATTCCCAACAGTCTGAAATTGCTATTATCAAAAGCATTTGCGGGACAGGATGCTTCAAGAAAAATAGGTGCAATTGGGCAGAGCATTATGCAAGCAACCCGTCCTAGAGGATTACTATGTCCACTACAGATCAGTTTGTCGGTTCAGCTACACCACAACTTTAGGTCAAGGTACCTTATTGACGTTCTCCATCAGCTGGGTTACTGTTCGTCGTATGCAGAAGTAACAAGATTCGAAAGAAACGCGGCGCTGGCAAGTGGGTCTGGCTCTTTTACTGTTGATGAAAACACTGCAGTCCTTCTAGCAGCAGATAACGTCGATCATGATGTCTGCACTTTAGATGGGAAGAATACCTTTCATGGAATGGGTATGATTGCCGCAATAACTCCGAAGACAAGATCCACCCTTCTATTCACAGGCGTAATGTTGGTGACAATGACATTAAGAAGATTGCAACCGTTGACATTAGGGAATATAGACACGCGAGAAGCATGTTGAGGGACATCTCATTCCGCGAACTTCCAGTACCCACTGCCACCATAAGTCGACTTAGTCTTCTCTGGCAGATATCTTCAGCAGAAAGATCAGGTCCAAGTTGGTCCGGAACAATGCAGGCAATTCACGGTGGATCAAGTGTCTCACATCCAGGTGTGGCGTCGATCACGTTCCTTCCCATCATAGATATGTCGCCAACTGACATGACCTGCATATTTTCGACATTACTATATTTGAGCAAGATAGCACGCGATCAAAAAGTCCCATGCATTATTACCTTTGATCAGCCTTTGTTCTGGAAAGCTTCCCAAATCATCAATGAACAGAGAGACCTGCAGGACATTGTTTTAATGCTGGGATCATTTCACACTCTGATGAATCTTTTGGGAGCAGTCGGTACTCTTATGAATGGTTCAGGATTGTCTGAAGTACTTCAAGAAATATACGGACCAAATGCCGTGCAACACATGATGTCTGGAAAAGCTGTTTCAAGAGCGATACGTGGTCATATGATAGTAGATGCAGCTCTTAGTACCTTACTAGTCGCAGACGTTTTCCCTCGTAATGAAGATGGAACTCCTCATGATCCATAAGGAAGCTTGTGACCTGCTCGACGATGTTATGACCGCCAAACAATCAGTTGAGGATGTGGAATCTTCGAATGCATTGTCTCAGATTGCTACCACTTTGGATGCGAAGAAAACTGACCTACAATCTACTTCGCAAACAAGTCAACTCTGGTTGGAATATCAGCGAATGATCAACATTGCACGTTCCTTGATAACAGCAGACAGAACCGGCTCGTGGGATTTGCACTTGCAAGCTATGCTGGAGACCATCCCTAAATTGCAGCAGCCGGACATCACAATTACCTGAAATCGATATACCTGTACCTGCAGAAAATGTTAAGTTTGCCTTCTGAAAATCCAGCCGTAAACAAAATGTTCCAGGAAGGTAAGTTTGTGGTAAGAAGAAGCGACAGATTATGGGCCGGACTCGGCACAGAACTGGTGATAGAACAAGTACTAATGCGTTCCCTGAAAAGCAGAGGCGGACTGACACGCGGAAGTGGATTTACAGACATCCAAAGGACAACGTGGCTCTTTTCTATGCCTCTGTGTTCCACTTATAACTTAGCAATGCAGGAATACACCAGAGTTTTGTTGGAAAGTAGTGAACAGCACAAGGAAATGAGGGGAAGTAGACAAATCAGGGACAGTAATGACATGAAGAAAGTACTTGAACGTCTGGAATCCTTATCCCCATTCCATTCTACCTCGGGTCTCTGCAACATTGTAACAGGGCTAACTGCTGATCCTGGCGTTAACGTTCATCAATTGCATTCAATCGGTACGAACATTGTCGTAAAAATGATTGGGAAACAAGCCTTTACATATTCTGCCAAAAGATCTGACAAAGTGAAAACACTAGGATCTGCTTCTGCCGTTGTGATCACTGATGCTTCAGATATAGAAGTAGATCCTGCACTACTGTTTCAGAGAATGATGACTGTTGCCACTGGCGGAGAATGAATCTTGAAGATGTCATGTGTTACGAACTGTGTGCATATCCTCCTGCATTGTTCGAATCACGAAGTATCTTGAGGAAACCCGATAAGTCTCAGCTAGCTCATGCAATAATCAAATACACTGACACTTTAAGCATGGAAGAAGTTCAAGAAATTCAGTGCACAGACCAGTACGTATTGGATGGTGGATCTCTACTACATCGTGTTTCCTGGCGTCAAGATGAAACATATGACAGCATCGCCAACTCATATGCCGATTTCGCTCTGAAAACATATGGAAAAGCAATCATTGTTTTTGATGGCTACAGCAGCTCTCCTACGATCAAGGACATGACCCACAGAAGACGCAACACCAAGACAAGCAGAAATGTGAATCTCAGTCCAAGCATGAAGTTTGTTGGCCAGAAGGAACACTTCTTGGCTAATGAAAACAACAAGCAAGCATTTATTTCCCTCGTAGGTGAGATGTTGAAGAAGCACGGGTGTACTGTTCACAACGCAGATGGGGATGCTGATGTGGACATCGTTCGTGCAGCAGTTTCCTCATCAGAAAATGCAACTACAACAGTAATAGGGGAAGGCACCGACTTGCTGATTCTCCTTCTGTACCATGCCAAGGACAGTGGTTTCAAGTTGTACTATCGCAGCGATATAAGACGGGGACCATCTCCTAATCCTGTGTATGATATTCTCAGCATTCAATCATTGTTAGGCAATGACATCTGCAAGTATCTCCTGTTTGTGCATGCTTTCACGGGCTGTGATAGCACATCCAGAATTTTTTCGATCGGTAAAGCCAAAGCATTCGACACACTGATGAAGATGGCTGAACTCCGTTCAGTTGCAAATACATTCTGTTCTGATTGTTGCCAACACTCTGACATTGAAGCCGCTGGAAGAAAGGCAATGCTTCTGTTGCATGGCTGCAAAACACTTGAATCCACTAACGCACTACGTCATCGAATGTTAGTTGAAAAGGTAGCTACAGCTAAATCTTTTGTTACACCCGAACGTTTGCCACCTACCGATGCGTCCACAAAGTACCACAGCTTTCGCACATACTTTCAAATACTAATCTGGAAGTCTACAGAAGAGAAGATCGTTGCAGAACAGTGGGGTTGGTATGTAAAGAATAATTCCTACTACCCTACAGCCTGCAACAAGCCACCAGCTCCAAATTATCTACTCAACATGATCCGCTGCTCCTGCAAGACGAAATGTGCTACTTCAAGATGTGAATGCAAGCGTAATGGACTGCCCTGTTCAGCCGCTTGTGGCGAGTGCCAAATCAGTGGTTGCGATAACAACCCAAGTACCGGTAATCTATCCGATGATAGTGTTGAAGAGGATTAATTTCTGTATGTTTGTGACCAGGTATCACTTCTTCTGTAATGAACATAACTTGAAACTGGGAAAAAAATAATTGTTGTACTATTGATTATAAAAATCTGTAAAAAGCTATATAACATTATATTTGCGTAATAACTGGTTGTGTTGTATATTGTTGAATTATTTAAAACATTACAACTGAAAGAAAAAGCATCAAATGTATCTCTATAAATAAAAGCGTAAATTATATATATTTTTTTTTTCGTAGGAAACATCCAGTCCGCCATTTTGAATTTCATTTTTGGGGGTGTTCTCGGGGTCCAATTTTGTCGGATTTTGGATGTTATTCGGCAATGGTTCCTGAGCTGGAAACAGTTTAGAAAGCTTCTGAAGCAATTTTGCCCAGGTCTAACTACAAATTGCCTGGACTATAGGTACTGTTTCATTAAAGTACATTACTACATTATATATTAAATTGCGATCGTTTAATTAAAGTAGTTTCATTAAAGTACATTACGTCGTTTACCATTCTTACAGTGTTTTTATATATTTATATATGGTTATACTATATGGTTATACTATATGGTTATTATATATGGTTATTAGTACAACACAAGTACATGAGACATGACACACATGATATAACATAACGCATGATAATGTTATAAATTCGAATCAGAGCGAAAGGAGATTTTTTTATCTTTGAAGCGTTCGATTTTGCCAGTTAGCGAAATTTGATCACCTACCTCAGCATTTTCGAGTTCATTGAGAGGTGAACCTTTTTAAAAATAAAAATGAAAAAAATAATACGAGAACGTATTTCTGCGTTTTCGAACGAATGCATGAAGTTTTGCGCTTCATAGATTGTCACGAGTAAAAATTAATATTTAATAAAATTTATATAGGATAATGATCAAGGGAAATTAATGACGGGAAAATGTGACGTCATAGTTATTGAATTTGTACGTATAGTACAAATCATTATTAGGAAGATTTACAAGAACGAATTAGAGACAAAGAGTGGGTATTAATGACTAAGAAGTACAACTACGCGTTCGAATCCTGTTATATGCAATGTGTATGCATAATCTAGGGTCGAGGGTGAGATGCAAGACAATCATAATTAATTATAATAACTTCTATAACAAATGGAAAATGGATACGACTAAACCATAGATATGGTAGATCGTAGGGTTGTGACATGAACAAAAATAGGAAGCTACAAGTAAAATTATTATCCAAACTCGCGTTAAGCGATTTTGGTTCTTATGTAAAAATGAATATTGATTATTCATTGTTCATTTTTTACATATATATATATATATATATATATATATATATATATATATATATACACATGGCGTGTTTATATTTGTACATTTCTTGTGCAGGTAGGATCTTAGAAATATTAAAACTTTTAAGAATTATCTGTTTTTAAAATACGTGGTATTTTCTCTTAATTTATCTCTATTTTTACTTAACCTTATAGGACCGGGACGGAACTTGATCGTGTTATTGCCACTTTTGATGAAAGGGTGATAAATGCTATGGGTGCTTCTCCGAACAGCTTACCCAGCGATCCAGAAGTCGCGGTACTGAATCACAATCGGTCAAGCGAGATTGCAGACGAGCTAGCTAATGTAAGTGTTTTTAGGTTATATAGTATGTTTATGGAATCGTGAACAATAAGAGTGGGTAGGCCAGGTTAGGCTAGGATACATATATATATATATATATATATATATATATATATATATATATATTGCACACAAAACGATGTGATAGCCACCCCGCCTAGCCAACCTAATGATCCAGAAGTCGTGGTACTGGCGCAGATCCGGTCAAGCGAATGCGAGGTCATCGAGGAGATTATGGAAGTATTTTTTGAGGGTAACGTCATAATAAGTGTTTTGAAAAATTATGTTTAATTATTCCCATTGTTTTTGTCTGTTTGCTTCGTGGTTATTTCGGTATGTATATATATACAGTACTTTGCAAAAGTCAGAGACCACTGTCGATCTGATAACTATTAGATAATCTGTTGTATGAAAATTAGTTTTGATGCTAAAATACATATTAACTAAAACCTCTGGTTCATATTAACGTGTAAGTAAGTTATTACTTAAGTGTATAAAGTTGTATAAGCTGGATAACCCTTTAGTATGTATAAATTGGACTTGAGGGTTGATTCATTATATTACTTATAACGCATGTGTTTAAAGATCTAGCGAACTATTACTGATGGATCTGCAGTAAATGCTCCTAAGCTATTGTTATATCAATATTTACAATTAAAAGTATTGACATATTCACTTAAATTCTGCAAAACAAATTTATCCTAAACGTTTCTCATTATAATCCTAACTCATGCTGTTTTTTTTCTTTCACAGGCTTAAGAAATGACAAAAAGTACAATTTCTGATGAGATTAGATATAAAATAATACATTTGCCTGGTTAGGGACTGAGTCAAAGAAAAATAAGTGAATCTACAGGCGTTTCCAAAACTGGTGTACAAAAAGTCTTGGCTCGTCACAGCTCAAATGGGACCCCAGCTGATCGTCCTAGATCAGGGAGGCCCTCTAAGCTTTCTCCATCTGATCTACAATATCTAAAGATTACTTCCCTTCGAGACAGACACAAATCCAGCACTTCACTTGCAGCGGATCTCGAAAGAACAACAGGTGTCTCAGTTGATCCTTCTACTGTACGAAGGAAGCTTAATTCAGTAGGTCTCAGGTGTCCAATACTTGTGTTCCAAAGCACATTTTCTTCTCTTCTCTTCATTTCCATTCCTTAAAAGTGGCTTTTTTGCTGCAACACGTCTTTTAAGACCTACTGAGTTACGTTTCCTTCATACAGTAAAGGGATCAACTGAGGCACCTATTGTTTTTCCGAGATCCGCTGCAAGTGAAGTGCTGGATTTGCGTCTGTCTCGAAGGAATAATCTTTAGATATTGTAGATCAGATGGAGAAAGCTTAGAGGGCCTCCCTGATCTAGGGCGATCAGCTAGGGTTCCATTTGAGTTGTGACGAGCCAAGATTTTTTGTACACCAGTTTTGGAAACGCCTGTAGATTCACTTATTTTTCTTTGACTCAGTCCCTCACCAGGCAGATGTATTATTTTATATCTAATCTCATCAGAAATTGTACTTTTCGTCATTTCTTAAGCCTGTGAAAGAAAAAAAACAGCATGAATTAGGATTATAATGAGAAACGTTTTGCATAAATTTGTTTTGCAGAATTTAAGTGAATATGTCAATACTTTTAATTGTAAATATTGATATAACAATAGCTTAGGAGCATTTACTGCAGATTCATCAGTAATAGTTCGCTAGATCTTTAAACACATGCGTTATAAGTAATATAATGTATCAACCCTCAAGTCCAATTTATACAGACTAAAGGGTCATCCAGCTTATACAACTTTATACACTTAAGTAATAACTTACTTATAGGTTAATATGAACCAGAGGTTCTAGTTAATATGTATTTTAGTATCAAAACCAATTTTCATACAACAAATTATCTAATAGTTATCAGATCGAGAGTGGTCTCTGACTTTTGCACAATACTGTATATATACAGTATATATATATATATATATATATATATGTGTGTGTATATATATATATGTATATATATATGGTGTAGCTTAATAATATTTTTCGATAATTAAAGATAAATTTTTTCTCGTTTATAATATAACCTGACTAACCTAGAACAAATGAACCTAACCGGTTCACATTTATATACATCGCTTCATTCAATGTTAATTAGCTTATAAGTGCCATAACAAATGCGTTTTGAAATTAGTTTGTGCTTCATTCTCGGCCTATATATATATAGTTTTAATCGGAATTAACTTATAAAAGGCCATAATAATTGCGTTTTGCAAAATATTTTCAATTATTCTTTACCTCCTTCATCGTTATTTCTGCATATATATATATATATATACACAGGGTGTTTGAAAACTTTCTGTACAAATTGTAATGGGGGATAGGCAACGGAGCACTGACAATTCAGCGCAGGACAATTCAGCGCCGACAATTCAGCGCCGACAATCAAAATGTAATCAAAATGTAATTCTCGTTCAATGGCTGCTCTCAATTCAGCGACTGTTGCAGGTTTTATAGCGTAGACTTTGTCTTTTAAGTATCCCCATAAAAAAAGTCTAGTGGTGTGAGGTCTGGTGAACGCGGAGGGTATTCTACGAAACCCCTTCGTCCAATCCACATCCACATCGTGCCAAGTACCACTCGCAATACTCCACTCTTCGGTCCGGATCATCTTCATTAATAGCATGGACTAATCTTGGAATGTAACTTTTCCATTGACAGCACTTCAAAATGCGTTGGACAGACGATTCTGAAATTCCTACCTCACGACTCGCTTGCCGCACAGATTTTCTTGGACTTTGGTGATACGTTTCCAGTACTCTTTCTTGCTTTGTGGCTTGTCGATGTCCGTGGTCTTCCGGAACGCTTCTTGTGGACATTCTGAACAGTTCCATCGGCTAATTATCTCTAATTCGAGTGATGGTAAGTCGCGTTGGTGGATCTGTTTGAAACTCCCTCCTAAACTGTCTTTGCACTTCAACTGCGTTTTCACACTTCCAGTAGCATTTTAGAATGAATTTCCTTTGTTCAAAGCTTAGTCTGACTGCCATTATTAATTCTAATGGGTTTAACTTGGAAAGAAAGAAACATCAATTGAGCTATCAGCTGTTAAAGTGTGTATACATTTTTTTGGGACGCCCTGTATATATATATATATATATATATATATATATATATATATATATGCTGTGTTTTATTTGTACATTTCTTGTACAGGTAGGATTTTAGAAATATTAAAACTTTTAAGAATTATATGCTTTTAAAATGCGTGGTATTTTCTCTTAATTTATATCTATTTTTACTTAACCTTATAGGACCGGGACGGAACTTGATCGTATTATTGCCACTTTTGATGAAAGTGGAATAAATGCTATTGATGTTTCTCCGAACAGCCTACCCAGCGATCCAGAAGTCGCGTTACTGAATCACAGTCGGTCAAGCGAGATTGCAGACGAGCTAATGTAAGTGTTTTTAGGTTATATAGTATGTTTTTGGAATCGTGAATAAGATTGTGTAGCTAGGATTATATATATATATATATATATATATATATATATATATATATATATGGTGCACACAAAACGATTTAACCGCATCCAATTTCATGATATTTATTTAAATTACAGAGCCGAAACGGAACTTGATCGTATTATAGCAACTTTTAACAAAAGGGTGATAAATGAAGTGGTAGCCACCCCGCCTAACCTACCCAGCGATCCAGAAGTTGTGGTATTGAATCACATCCGGTCAAGTGAGTGCGAGGTCATCGAGGAGATTATGTATGTATTTTTGAGGATAAAACAAAACGAGATATATTTCCATTTATTAAATGGTAGAAAACATGTAAAAAACGGTAACAGCAACCGTTACATAATTCTTAATGGCTACAGCTACAAATGTATACACAGATTTACACAATATACCTATACACATTACAGGGGGTACTAACATATGGGAACCTTTTTTTTATCTGTCTGCATACATATTTAACATTCACATTTGTATCGCATAAATCGAATAATTTTAAAAAATTCATAAATCTCTTCCCACGTGACATATTCATGAGAAACAAAATACAATGTTTCAGTATGTTTCAATATAATGTTTCAGTATAATGTCCTTGGAAACGATTCCAAATAATCTCTGGCACATCTAGTTGCGCTATGAACTTCACAATTGTCGAGTCTTTCCACGGTGGAAATCCGAGTGAATCGAAATAGTACATTCTTTCCTTAGTTTTAAAATAGATTGCAAACCAATGAATCCCCTCACCCCCCACAATGTCGGTGTTAACGATAACCCCGTACCAGTTTCTTGTACTAGGCAGCTTCAATATTTCATTCTTCGCGAACACTCCGATAAATTTTGATCGCGCGAAACAGTCACTTTTCATCACCTCTGGAGTGTATTCGCGTCCATTTTAAAAATATGTTGACGTTCCTAAATCTATCTACTTCTATTAAGGCTTGCGACTCGAGGTATACTAGTACACTAATAGTCGCGTCTATAGGTTTGGCAAACTCCAACCTCACTGAAATGGTACCAGTCTGCTGGGGGTTTAAATGCGTATTTACGCCAGCAGTTAAGTCTGGCGTAATGTCAAATGAGTAAATATTAAACTGTTCCACAAATTCTTTCTGTGTTATACCGAAACCAAGTTCATCACACGCACCTGTATTATGAGCCAAACTACTATAACTCTCGCGCAGAGTGGGAATACCCCATCAGTTGAGTAATCCATACTCATTACCCCACCCAGAGCGATGCCATTTACGTATAGAGTAATATTTTTAAGGCCGAAATTCTCGAATTTTAACGCACTCTTTTTATAATTTCCATTCGTCGAGGCGTGGTGTTGCATTTCAATTAAAATCCTTTTAGGTAGGACTCCAAGAGCAATGTTTTCTCGCTGTTTCGAGGCCAGCCTTGCGGGGACCGTGTACAGTTTGATCTGTACCCTGTTAATTGGATATTTCACTGTAGCATGTATCAAATCTTTCTCAGTTTCTATTTGCTTCGGGGGAGCTTAATTTTAGTCGGTGTATACGCAAATACGTTTCCATGAAGTTTATCACAACGGGTTTCACGCCTTCTTCTTGGTCTGTCTCCAGATTTATGCAGATCTACCCCGTTCATAAGCAACTTCTCCCGGAAAGTAAAGTCTGTATGCATGCGTCCAAAGCACTTGTATATCTTTTTTTAAGAATTTTTAAATTTATCCTTTATTTCATTTTCATCTTTAGTGTGGTAATACCCCTCGGCGGATAAAAAGTTGTCCTTCGCTTCTTTTGAAAACTTGACGACATTTTCCAGATAGGCTCGTAGGTGGTAGTACCCCGCACCTGCCGAGATGTTAGTCTGATTTAAATATACATCACACTGACTGAATATGGAGTGCAGAAAGTTGGTTTCAGGGTAGGCAACGTAACTATCATCGCAGTCCGTTCCGTCAGAATGGGCTATGCGTAGTTTAGCATACATGTACATGCAACTCGGGTCAAAAAAGTAAGGGCCCGAACTGGGTATCACGAATCCTATAGGGGCACTGGGCGAACTAATTGTGTTTAACAGGTTAATTGTAATAAAGTCACTATGTTCAATAGAGACCAGAGTAGGTGGCATATAAAAGAAGGACAGTTCCGATTTACAGCACTGTGAACTACACGGATGAATGAAACGCGCCATGGTGAGTCAGAAATAGTGCCACCTCCCTCGACGAGTATTAGTCAATCTATGATTTGTGAGTAGCGTCCTCAGCTTATATCATTTAAAAAATTATCAGCCATAGGTTTTCATACGCTTTGAGCAGTTCTTTTTTGGTTTCCTTTTGCGTTTAACGCCACGTGATGGTAACCCCTTCTTCCTAGCAGATATCTTCTTCTTTCCACCACTGTTGGTAACCCCTTCTTCCTAGCAGCTCTCTTCTTTCCGCCACCACGCATTTTTCTCTTCGCGTCTTTATGATTTCATCCCGTGTACGCTTTAAATGTTTTTTTAGAGCTTCGTTAGCCTTAGTTCCACCCAATATGTCCTCTGCCGCATTAAAACCTGTTTGTAACGCCTTCCTCCCTAAGTACCTTGCCCCCTCTTCAACAGTGGGACAGCGGTGCGTAGTATGGATGAAAAAAATGGACCCAAGTCCACTACCACGCTGGTATCTCACCCCTCGGTATACTGTGAAAGGCTTTCTGTCCATTATAACTCAGTGCGTCGAAAGTGCAGCTTCACTGTTAAGCTCCCGTCGCCGAATGGGAAGTTTTTACCTTCAATCGTGCTTATATATATTGAGATATTGGTTATTAGGTTAGTTGCGACATTCACATAATGGGGTATGTCATATGTAATACTCAAACTCCTTCCTCTATGGTTGGGGAATGTGTGTATGCGTAGCAGGCGTGCCTGGGTATCCCCAACAAACTGGTGTTCCGCTATATTGTTGTAAATATAGCACATGTCTGGAGGCTGAAAGCTTACATCCAATTTCTCCATCTTCAATTGAAACATTAAGCTGGACAAGTCATCCGGTGCCTCGCGAAAGGTGTCTCTTTGGAAGGGTGATCGATATCAGCTTCTTCCACCCTTATTCATCCTCCACAGCTGCTCCCCGTTCTGTTGAGTCTGCAGTAATAGAGCCCCAACCCTCAACGTCTTACGCAACAACCCAAACAATACCGCATTCCTCAAATATAGTCCATTATTCATCCTCCACAGCAGCTCCACGTTCTGTTGAGGATGGTATAACATTCGAGTTGATGCGCACCGCAACCCCCAACCCCAGCATTGACTAGAAATCGGTATATAGTCAGGGTTGATCCTAGATCTATGTATAGCAACGGTATTGAACACGGACTACGTCGCGCAGTAGAGCGTATTGTAGAGTGTGCCCTTCAGAACCGCGACGAGCGTGAAGTCAGGACGAGGCTGTCCTTCGGATTCGGGTCAGATGATGGTGATGTAGATGATTTTTGGGTAGTAGTGCCATTCAGGCGTTTGGCTGCTGAAGATGTAGAGTATATATTTGGTCGTATAATGCAGGCCTCCCAAAGTAGTATAGCCTTCAATATGGACAACTTCACGGTAAATATTGACCGTGTATTCCGTGTTGCGGGTCATAGTGCCACACCTTATAAATTCTCAGTCTATTTTAAGACGGCATATAAACGTCGATCGTGGTTGCGGCTTTATAGCAGTAGTCTTAGTTCGTATGTTTGCTGTACTAAATACACAGACCGCAAAAATTTGGCTGCCTACGGTCGTGGAACGTGCCCGTAAACTAGCTCCTGAGGAGCTGAGAAGGGTAGAACAGGAAATGAATGCTCTTATAGTTGTATTTGGACTGGATGATCGTCGTAGAACTGTGTATGTTTTTAACCCTACGGTAGTACCGTGGGGTGGTCAAACACCGTTAGTACCATGGGGTGTTTGAACACCCCAAATTCAAAAAATTCAAAAATTTACTAACGTTTCTAATATATTCATATAGCTGCTTCAACATATTCCTCCACTCACTAATAAACAGATTAATATCAATGTAGCTGACATTTTTCATTTTTGTGTAAAAAAAAATGGTCGAACAAAAATAAAATAAAGTTTTGATTCTAAATACTCATTTATTAGGTAAAGGCGTAAAGGATTATACATGATATGATTTTTTTCTCAGTATCATTATAAATTGTATTTATAAAATTATAAACATAATTATATAAAAGCATAATTGAGTTTAATTTTCTCATTCTTTACTACAATCCTAACTAAAGAGATCTGTCAATGTTGTGACATAAAAATAGCAAAAAGTTCTGTTACCGATTCTCTATAAAAATATGTTGTTTTATTCTGCCAAAGTGCACCAAGACAATAATAGAAAACAAAAAATAATAGAAAACTCATCAAAAAACTGCAAATGTTCCAATAAATGAAATGGCAAGAAAAATATAAGTAAGGTCATTACAAAACCATGAAGGAGAAGCTTGTTTCTGCCAAACATCCTCACCAACCTATCACTCTGATTCATCACCTGATATTGTACCTTCGCACTCAATGCAACTGGCAAGCAACTTGCTGTGTTCTCTACACACATGCTTACCACAATTGTTACACACTGTTTTCACCTTACGATCACGTAACCTGGCACAAAATGTACATCTCTTTGCCCCCCGTGATGTCTGTGGCTGGGAGGGTGTTGAGGACTCTAAAGCTCTTGGCACATTCTTCTAATTCCTTCTCTGAGGTCCTTCTTCAGATGTATGTTCTGCATTCTCCTCTTCAGAGTGTCCTCTATAAGCTGCATAGCTACATTCTTGATGAACAAGCGGCGGTTAACTTGTTCTGAGGGTTGTGACAGTATAGGATGTAGGAATTTATGTTTGAGATGTTCAGGAGAGTGCAGAAAACAGTCAGGGCCAACGATGGCTATTCTTTAAGTGTCATACTGCCCTGCCATCCGGTCGACCATATCAACGCCTCCTTTAGTTGAATTGCAGGTGATAATTTCAGGTTTCTTCTTATCACCAGAATTTGGGTCAATTCTTTCATCATAGTGCATGCTGCTGACGAGAACAACATTTTTCTTCTTCTTACTGTCTGGCGTGTATGAGACTAGTAGTGTCACTTTATCTGTAAAGCCGAACATACTGTCATACCTAGCTCTGTTCTTTACCTCTAAGAATTCCTTAGGAATCTCAGATTTGTTTTTTTGGAGTGTGCCCACCGCACTCGATTGATGGTCATCAAGCAGCTTTTGGAGTAGTGGTAAGGTATACCAGTTGTCAAACGTGACATTTCTGCCTGATCCTGAGATCTGTGAGGTAAGCCTTGTGACCACAGCAATGGATGAATTGTTTACCTTGAATGGGCCATCAGGCTGTTTTCCTGCTATATTTCCATTTTACATACATAGGAAGTTTTTGCATCAGTCATTGCCTGTATCTTTATTCCATACTTGGCTGGTTTGTTGGTATTATTGTCTGAAGGGACATTTGCCCTTGAAGGCTGCAAGCATCTCATCAATTGTCACAAGCTCTGATGGGAATAGTTCCTGAGATAGTTCTCAACAAACATCTCAAAGAGGTCTGTGATTGGGGCAAGCTTATCCATTGCCTTCTTGCAGGGGGTGTTGCTTTGTCATCGAATCGTATGCAACATAGGAGAAAACGAAGGCAATGCAATGACATTGTTATTCTGAATACCTCTACACCAGTGCCATCAGAATTCCACAGATCATCAAGGTTCATTCTGTTGCTGTGATAAAGACCAGCTAAAAGTAGTAGGCCAAGAAAGGCTTTCATTTCTACAATGTCAGTGTCACTTGCCTTGCTAGTCTGAGCATAATTCTGTCTCTTGTCACTGATGAACTGGTAAGTCTTGTCAACCAATAAATCCACTATTTCAGGAGTGATGAGAGTCCCCAGAAGTCAGTAGGTGACTGTGCATTTAGGGCTGGTCCTCTTGGTCCTTCTCTCACGGAAGACATTATGAGGACGGGTACGAACTGTTACATTACGTACTTTCTTCTCCCACACGTTTTCTTGTCTTTTCCCAGCCACCCATCACGTCTGGGCTGTTTACGTTGGGGCTCTTGTGGTGGATCATCAGGCCCCGATTCATAGCAATCAGAGTCAAGAATATGCTCATCCTCCTCCATGAAATCTGATTCACCTTCATTGTCATCTTCTGGATCACTTGCAACGTCACATTCGTCCAACAACTTCCGAATCCTCTCCATCTCTTTTTCGCCGTCGGCCATCTTGTATCTGAAAAGTTAACATGAATTTTATAGCTCCAATCGATTAGAAATCTTCCATAAAGCAAATATTATTTGATAATCTGCATTATTATCTTAGATAAACTTATATTATTTTACATATATTATTTTATATTATATTATTTTCGATTGAAAAGAAATTTACAAAAAAAATTTATAAATCATGAAAACTTACTTGGTTTAGTACCGAGGGGTGACTGCACACCCCACGTGGACAAAATCTCGTCTACTTCTCACACAAGCAGGGGCAGGACTGTAGGACTCTTGGTGCTCCCTCCACTCACAGATTCAGGAAGGTACTGGGAACAACAGGAATATTATTGCGCCAATTGAGAAATATGAGCAAAAAAAAATTTTTAGGGTGTTCAAACACCCCACGGTACTAACGAAGGGTTAAAAGCTGTGTGAGAGATCGTACAAAACCCCTACTTATTTTAGGACTGTCAGGTACAACGTATCTCCCCATCCATAATATAAGGTGTCTTTACGCGAGTTATGATAAAAGTCGAAAATATGGACATCATGATTTGTGTAAAGGGTGTCTCGAGTTTGCGGATGATACAGTGAAATATTGTAAAGACTGCCACATGGTATGTGAGCAGTGTAAAAGCTCCAAAAATAACCCTTGTATAACTGTGTACTACGATATAGAAACATACACGAACGCTGAAGCCAAAGAGGTTATTCCACATTTACTTGTAAGCCAGACTATCTGTGATGAGTGTATGGAGATCGAGTGTGATGAGTGTCACAAATGTAGTAAACGGACAAACGTTTTTAAAAAGAATGTCCACGATAGCCCTGTAAAACTATTTGTGTCCTATATTGTCAAGTTAGCAGAGAAGTTAAAAAAAATGACCGTATATTCTCGCTCATAACGGGCAAAATTTGACACACAGTTCCTTTATAAGGAGTTGCTTGAGCACGAGTCCTCTGAGATATTTACAGGTGATCCGTTGAAAAGAGGCAACAAATAAATACATATGCAAATAAGAGGTAATGTACAATTTAAAGACACTTTATTATTAACAACTTGTAAATTAGCAAAGCTACCCAAGGTGATGGGCGTACCAGCTGAGGTTTCAAAAGGATATTCCCTTACACATTCCTCACTAGTGAAACTTTAAATTACGTAGGTCTACCTCCACCCAAACATTACTTAACTATGATTGTATGAGTACAGTTGAACGTGAAGATTTTGATCGATACTCCAACAGTTTTAACGGACGTGATCCTTAAAATATAGCTGATGAAAGTGAGCGTTATTGCGTGAATGATGTACGCGTGCTTAGAGTATGTTTCCAGGCCTTTAGAAGGATCTACAGTGCTTACATTAAGTCTCGCGCCTCTGTCTCGTCCCAAGCTAGTCTGTTAGGTATAAAATGGGCGGTCCTTCTGGCAGCGGAGGTGTGTTCGGATTGGTGCACATAATTGCTCTAACCCCATCAATGACGTCGTCCATTATTACGTCACTTCTGCTACATTTTAGTGTTTAAAATACAAATGATTAAGAAGCACAATGACCAAGTTTCGGGATGTTGGGATGGTTATGGAGCAATACTAGTCATCATAATATTAGCTGGGCATTACATTATACCGTCTCAATATATACTGTAGACTATAGAGAACGACTAATTCGGAAAATATCCTAAATCATGGCATGATACCTAAGTTATTTTGACGCAGGTCTAAATTATTTGCTCAAATGCAGATTGATATTAAGTAATTGTTGGGAATTGTTGTCAATATTGTTGTTTGTGATACATATCCTACGTGAAGAATCTAATGATCAAATTTCTCAGTGAACCTCTCACGCGCTCGCATTTCGAGGAAATCACGGTCGTCTCATTAATAGATAGTTTATCCATTGTTTTAAGTGGTAACCTATTTCATCTTATGAAAGTCATTAGTTTAAAGCAAGACTGGTGGGCCGTGAATCATAGAAATTTGCATTTGATTTGTTCATCGTAATTATTACGTAATACAGTATACTGTATATACTATTATATAAGAGTTTATTGGTAGCATATCATATGACAATTCCCATAAACATGTGATGTCCTCGATGTTGCCAGTTTTTATTTTTTTCCTGAAACTATTACCTTCTCATAGTTTGTTTCAACAATGCATATATTATCATCTCCACGAGCGTAGACATTGCAAGAAAAGATTCTAACTAAGGATAAGTAAAGTTCTTTCATGGTCACAATATATACTTTTATAGATGTCAAACATAAAAATATAATAAATTCTATATTAACATAAATATATATTCGATCACATTTACGTCATGGCTTTAACATCAGTATTTCGTATAGCTTCCTCCGGCATCAATAATTTCTTGCAATCGTTGCGGCATAGAAGAGGCCAGATTGTAGGGAATGTTTGGTGTTCGACGTAAGCTCTCCCAACTATTCCTCATGTGAGCTAAAAGTGCTTCAAATGTTCTTTCATTGCGTTGCTCCCATTCGTTAATCATTATTGCCCAAAGGTTTTCAATCGGATTCATATCAGGAGAACGTGGTGGCAGAATTAGATTAATAATCTCTGGCTCCCTTTCCTCCTCCCTTCGTAATTCTCCACCCAACCTCGTTTCCTTCGACATAGCAACGCTTACCTCCATCCTCATTCCACTTCCTTCATTAAACCTATTAATTATCGCTTTTACTGTCCCTTCCTTCCATCCTTCAATGCCAGCGTTCTTAAACCTAGCACATAAATTATATAATATGGAATCTAACACCTTAGATCTCTACGCATTCATGTTACTTGAAGACGCCTGTGTCTTAGGGGAATCTAAGTGTTGAGAGTGCTTGAGGGGTAGTCTATAGATTACTACAGATGACCTTGAACGCTCCAACTATTTAAAAATGATTATTTATTACGCACATCATATGGCATAATACACACATGAATTTAAGTATCTTACACTATAGGAATGGAATTGAATCCTACCAGAGTTAAAAAGTCGCAAAATATGATAGATTAGTTTGTATTAAGAGGTTACTAAGAGAAAAGTATTTGGGATAGAGCGGAAGGCAGAGAGTATATTTTCTCGAGTTTCGGTTATTACTAACGTTATATGGATACATTGCCATGCGGTGTGATGAGAGAGAGAGAGAGAGAGAGAGAGAGTTACAAGGAAAAGCAGTACCTCAAAAGGCCTTGCGGCCCATACCGAGGAGGTACCAATGGCAACGGGGTGCCAGTGAAAGTTTTGTACACCCTCAAATAGTGTGCAAGATTTGGTCTAACCTTTTCTTGAACTGATCCACAGAGGAACTGTTCACAACTTCTAAAGGTAACCTGTTCCACCTGTGACAGATCTTATACGTAAAGTAATTCCCACACACACTAGTCCTAAACCGCTTCAAATCCAACTTCCAACCATTGTTGCGAGTTGGGTTATCATTTAAACTAAACATGCTTCTAAAATCGACATCGTTGAACCCGCGTAAGAACTTGAAAACCTCGATCAGTTGACCGCGCAGCCTCCGAGTTTCCAGCGAAAACAAGTTCAGGGCGCGTAACCGTCGATTGTAGCCCAGATACCTAACGGAAGGGATTAACTTTGTGGCCCTCGCCTGCACTCGCTCGAGCCTCTCAATATTTCCTGAGGGTGGGCGACCAAAACTGCACAGCATATTCCAGGTGCGGCCGAACCAGGGAATTGTACAGAGAGAGCACAATCTCCTTGTTCCGAAACTGAAATTGCCTCCTGATATAACCTAACAGCTTCTGGGCTTTCTTTTCAACCTCTACGCACTGTTTAGTAAATTTAAGGTCGCTGCTAATTAACACACCCAAGTCCTTTTCCAAATCAGTCGCCTCGATATACTCCCCAACATACTTTGCATTTACCCAAGTTAAACGGCATTTGCCATTTTTTGGACCACTCTCCTATCCTACCTAGGTCCGCACGCAGTTCCTCGATCGCTTCGGGCGTCCCAACATTGGCCCCAAGCTTAGTGTCATCAGCGAATTTGGCGATCCGACTGACGATGCCACCGTCGATATCATTTATGTAAGTGATAAACAACAGTGGCCCCAAAAGGGAACCCTGAGGAACCCCACTAGTGACCGAGGCCCAACCCGAACTAACCCTTTAATTACAACCCTCTGCCGCCTATTCTTCAGCCAGTTTTCAATCCACTACCTACTTCCCCACCAATACCCAGCGCGCGCACTTTCGCCATTAGCCGGCGGTGAGATACCTTATCAAAGGCTTTCTGAGAGAGAGAGAGAGGATGGAGAGAGAGAGAGAATGGAGAGAGAGAGAGAGGATGGAGAGAGAGAGAGAGAGAGAGGATGGGAGAGAGAGAGGATGGGGAGAAGAGAGGATGGAGAGAGAGAGAGAGAGAGAGGAGGGAGAGAGAGTTACAAGGAGTTACAAGGACAAGAGGAAGCCTCAAAGACCTTTCGGTCCACTCTGGGAGGTTCCTGTTATTAAAAGTTTATTTTTCTTTCAACTATCCTAGCAGTAGTAGAAAACTGGATAGAAAAGTAGAAGGCTCTCTCCCCACCCTCCGCTCCCTCCCTGCCAGAGGCAGGTACGGAAAAAGGTTGAAGAAAATACCTTGACCCTGGAAAAGTAGCCAAGGAAATTTTACAGGAAAGTGGAGAATATATAAATAGCTCTATATTTAGCTTGCTCACAGAGACACCGTGCAAGCGAACTCCTGCAGAGTTTTCTTATGTTTTAATCTTAAACTATGAGAGTATTCAGTACTTTGTCTAGCCTATTTTTAAACACATTTACACTTTGACTGGAAACAACCTCTGAGGGAAGTTGGTTCCAGATATTAACTATTTTATAGGAAAAGAAATTTCCGCAGACAGAGGTCCTAAATGTCTTTAGTTCCAGTTTAAACCCATTATTTCTTGTCGGATTGGCATTAAGTGAGAATAAGTTTCTGTAATCTACCCTGTCTATTCCTTTGAGCATCTTGAAGACTTGAATAAGCTGACCCGCAACCTCCTCGTCTCTAAGCTAAACAGATTTAGGCGCTCCAATCTCCGTTGGTAGCTTTGCATTCTCATTGAAGGGATCAATTTTGTAGCCCTTGCTTGTACTCTTTCTAACCTTTCTATGTCCTTCCTGAGGGATGGAGACCAAAACTGCGCACAGTATTCCAGTTGAGGTCTGACTAGAGAATTATAAAGAGACATTACAGTCTCCTTGTTCCGAAACTGGAACTGTCTTTTAATATAACCTAATAATTTTAAGGCCCTCTTTTCGACTTCTGCACAGTGCTTCGACGGTTTCAGATCGTTGCTGATATAGACTCCTAAGTCTTTCTCTAGATCGGTCTCAGTCAAGTTCCTTCCCAAGAGAGAGTAATCGGTCTTCGGGTTTTTATAACCTATGTGCATTACCTTACATTTGTCCAAGTTGAATGGCATCTGCCAAGTAGCAGACCATTCGCCCAACCTGTCAAGATCGTTCTGAAGCGTTCTTACGCCCTCCTCAGTACCTACACTACTTCCTAATTTCGTATCGTCTGCAAATTTGGAGATTGCACTTAGAAGCCGACGTCTATATCGTTAATATAGATGATAAAAAGTAAAGGACCCAGAACGGAACCCTGTGGGACACCACTGGTGACGGCGCCCACTCCGAAGCCACTCCATTTATTACCACTCTCTGCTTTCTATCTTTTAACCAATCCTCAATCCAGTTGGAAACGAGCCCGGTGATTCCTAGTCCTTTGACTTTAGCTATCAATCTAGCGTGAGGGACTTTGTCAAAGGCTTTTTGAAAGTCGAGATACACTATATCTATTGCCCTACTTGCATCGTACAGTGTATGCATATTATGGAAAAACTCTAACAGGTTTGTCAGACAGGATCTATGTCGCCTAAATCCATGTTGAGAATAAAAAATTAGATTGTTAGATTCAAGGTGATACACAATACGTTTTGTAATGATGGATTCCAACAGTTTGCCGACAACTGATGTTAAACTGATCGGGCGATAATTACAAGGATTTTCCCTATCACCCTTTTTAAAGATTGGTGTTACATTTGCTAACTTCCAGTCGGTTGGAACTTTCCCTAACTCGATTGATTGTTTGAATATGGTTACTAAGTCGTCAACAACATTGTGGCTAACCTCTTTTAATACCCTTGGAAGAAATAAGTCGGGGCCAGGTGATTTGTATTTGTTCATCTTATCAATTAATTGCTGTACCTCATTTCTCGTAAAACTTATGGTCTCTACGGGCTGGTCACCGTCATATGTAATCCGAGGACTTGGCACTTCTATTGTGTCTTCCTCCGTGAAGACTGTAACGAAGAACTCGTTTAACGTATTAGCTATATCTTTATCACCGAATTTCAGTACGCCATTTCTATCTTTTAAGGGGCCTACAGAATTTTTAATTGGCTTTCTGCTATTAACATGGGCAAAAAATTCTTTAGGGTTAACTTTACAGAGTGAGGCAACTCTAGCTTCTTCATCACGTTTGGCTGATCTAATTAAGGACTTAACCCTCCTACGTAGGTTATATAGTTTTCTGAATTAGTGTGGTTGAAATGCGACTTAAGTAGTTTGTAGGCTCTATTTCTTCCCGTAATAGCCCTCCTAATTTCGTTGTTAAACCATTTCGGTGACTTTGTTGACAAGGAAACCATTTTAGTGGGTATAAAAGTGTTCTGTAATATTCTAAATTGATCCCTATATGAGCTCCAGGTGACATTGACATCCTCACTTATTAGAACTTCAAGTGTGTCTAAACTACTTCGGAAGCTTTCAAAATTTGCTCTCGAGAAATCCAGTCTTTCACGAGTCTTTTCGCGTGTATTAACTGGAACCCTGAGGTCAAACCTAATCAAATTATGATCGCTGTTACTTAAATTTTCACCAATAGTCAGGTTAGAGACTAGGTCATCTTCGTTCGTGAATATGAGGTCTAGTTTATTATTACCCCTAGTAGGCCCGTCAACCCATTGACTTAATAAGTTATCATCGGCAAATTCCAACAGTCTTGAGCCCTCAGCATCAGCTGTTTTGTTTTCCCAATTTACATTACCACAATTAAAATCACCAAAAATCACACTGATCTTATTATTCACTATTCTGCTTAATTTGTTATACAAGTTTATATCCTTATCAACGGGGTAGTGAGGTGGTACTAGAAGTAGCTGCACTACTTTATTATTTAGGTTTAGATCAATTCCCAACATTTCATGAGCAGATACGATATTACTGTTTACCGGGTGCAGGGAGTCCCGAGCATACAAAAGTACACCGCCGCCTTCCCTTCCGTTCCTATCTTTGTGAAACATTTTGTAACCTACCATTTCAAATTCTCCTACAAAATCCCTTGATTCAGAATGAATCCAGGATTCCGTTATTCCGATGATATCAAAGTTCTCAGTTTTGACAAGCGCTATAAATTCCATTAGTTTGTTTCTAATTGACCTAGCATTGAAGAGCACAGTTTTGAGTGATTTTAAGTTGTGGTTTTTCCTAACTGGCCTGAGTCGTTTCCCGACGCAGTTGAACTAACTACTGGGGGAGTGGGACTAACTACTGGGGGAGGGGACTAACTACTGGGGAGGGGACTAACTGCTGGGGAGGGGGACTAACTGCGGGAGGGGGACTAACTGCTGGGGAGGGGGACTAACTGCTGGGGAGGGGGACTAACTGCTGGGGGAGGGGGACTAACTGCTGGGGGAGGGGACTAACTGCTGGGGGAGTAGGTTTAACTGTTTGGGGAGCAGGATCAATTGCTGGTTTGGGGGGTCCTAGTTTAAAAAGATTATACAAATTAATGTTCAGTAAATCACCATACTTCTTTTTCCCCTTCTGGTTAAAATGTATCCCGTCCGAACCAAAGTATTCCCCATTTCCGTAGAATGTAGGCCAAAAATCGACAAACTTTAGGCCTTTTTCATCACACATGCGTTTAACTCTTTTATTTATGCTAATGGCTTTACTTAGAGTATAGTCACTAGCACGCATTCGAGGGAGAATTCCTACGACCATACCCATGTCTGTCCTATCCCTAACCTTGTCAGTTAGGTTCTTGAATTCTTTTATAATGGCTCTGTCTGCCCTCCTGTCCCTCCCAGAAAAACGTCATTGCCACCAACATGGACAATGATAGGGCAACTCTTATTCTTGATATTAATTTTGCCTAATTCCCTATTAATTATCTGGCTTGTGGCACCCGGAAAACATCGGAGTTTTCTCTTGGTCGCCCGTCTTGCTCCGAAAAAGTCCCCTTGATTCCTTACCATAGAATCCCCAATTAAAAAGGATTCATCCTCCTCATCAGCAAGTAAGTGAAACTTATTTTTGATGGTAATGGGTTCCAAATCCTTATGTTTTGGTTTTGGAGGGTCTTTTATTTTTGACCAATTTGAATTCTTGTTCCTCCGTTCTATTTTCCGGAATAGTCACCGTGTTTTCCAAGCGTGCCACGCTTTGTTCTAGATGCTTAATCTTACAGTTTAAATCTGCTGGTGTGTTTTTAGTTTGATCTTGTCCACTGGGTTGGATTTCCAGTGCGACGACCCTAGCTTCAAGCTTTTTACTAATTCCTTTAGCTCTTTAACTTCCTTTTCGTGGTTGTCTCTAAGTTTACAAAACAAACATACACTAAGGGATGTGATATCGCTGATACTACCTTCAGGGAAGTCAACGCACCAATGATTAACTTTACATTTAAAGCATTCTGCTTTCAATTTAGCTGGCCCTGCCATATTTTCTCTTTTTTTTTCTGAATACTCTGAATAAGATAAAGCGTTCTAGCAATGAAAACTATCAAAAACGTTCTGACCAGTATAAAAAAAGGGGGGGGGGTGAATTCATCCCGCGCGTAGACGCATCCACCTACTTGCAAGTGACGTTCATCCCTTCCAGAAGACTACACCTTTCGCTGCTGCCGCACCGACCAAAGGTCTCCCCAGGGCCGGACAGTCCCAAACGTGTCGCAGCTACCAACTGACAAACACTCGCGACGCAGGCATCAAGGATTTCCCGCCAGGAGCGACAGCGAGATGCAGCCCCTTACTAAGTCTTACTAGTCACTCACAAGCGGCCAGACTCTTAGAATCCAGTGTTCAAGGGATATCCCACCAGACCCAGAGTCTACGCCCAAGACTTTACGCTGGCCTGGCAGCCAGCTGGGCAGTAAAGCTCTCTCACCTCAGAGCAGTACAGCCAAGCACCATCACTTGGTCACCAAAGAGAGAGAGAGACAGAGCGAGAGAGAGAGAGAGAGAGAGAGAGAGAGTGAGAGTTACAAGGAGTTACAAGGACAAGAGGAAGCCTCAAAGACCTTTCGGTCCACTCTGGGAGGTTCCTGTTATTAAAAGTTTATTTTTCTTTTCAACTATCCTAATAGTAGTAGAAAACTGGATAGAAAAGTAGAAGACTCTCTCCCCACCCTCCGCTCCCTCCCTGCCAGAGGCAGGGACGGAAAAAGGTTGAAGAAAATACCTTGACCCTGGAAAAGTAGCCAAGGAAATTTTACAGGAAAGTGGAGAATATATAAATAGCTCTATATTTAGCTTGCTCACAGAGACACCGTGCAAGCGAACTCCTGCAGAGTTTTCTGAGGTTTTAATCTTAAACTATGAGTGTGTTCAGTACTTTGTCTAGCCTATTTTTAAACACATTTACACTTTGACTCTAAACAACCTCTCAGGGAAGTTGGTTCCAGATATTAACTATTTTATAGGAAAAGAAATTTCCGCAGAGAGAGGTCCTAAATGTCTTTAGTTCCAGTTTAAACCCATTATTTCTTGTCGGATTGGCATTAAGTGAGAATAAGTTTCTGTAATCTACCCTGTCTATTCCTTTGAGCATCTTGAAGACTTGAATAAGCTGACCCCGCAACCTCCTCGTCTCTAAGCTAAACAGATTTAGGCGCTCCAATCTCCGTTGGTAGCTTTGCATTCTCATTGAAAGGATCAATGTTGTAGCCCTTGCTTGTACTCTTTCTAACCTTTCTATGTCCTTCCTCAGGGATGGAGACCAAAATTGCGCACAGTATTCCAGTTGAGGTCTGACTAGAGAATTATAAAGACACATTACACATTACAGTCTCCTTGTTCCGAAACTGGAACTGTCTTTTAATATAACCTAATAATTTTAAAGCCCTCTTTTCGACTTCTGCACAGTGCTTCGACGGTTTCAGATCGTTGCTGATATAGACTCCTAAGTCTTTCTCTAGATCGGTCTCAGTCAAGTTCCTTCCCAAGAGAGAGTAATCGGTCTTCGGGTTTTTATAACCTATGTGCATTACCTTACATTTGTCCAAGTTGAATGGCATCTGCCAAGTAGCAGACCATTCGCCCAACCTGTCAAGATCGTTCTGAAGCGTTCTTACGCCCTCCTCAGTACCTACACTACTTCCTAATTTCGTATCGTCTGCAAATTTGGAGATTGCACTTAGAAGCCCGATGTCTATATCGTTAATATAGATGATAAAACGTAAAGGACCCAGAACGGAACCCTGTGGGACACCACTCATGACGGGCGCCCACTCCGAAGCCACTCCATTTATTACCACTCTCTGCTTTCTATCTTTTAACCAATCCTCAATCCAGTTGGAAACGAGCCCGGTGATTCCTAGTCCTTTGACTTTAGCTACCAATCTAGCGTGAGAGACTTTGTCAAAGGCTTTTTGAAAGTCGAGATACACTATATCTATTGCCCTACTTGCATCGTACAGTGTATGCATATTATGAAAAAACTCTAACAGGTTTGTCAGACAGGATCTATGTCGCCTAAATCCATGTTGAGAATAAAAAATTAGATTGTTAGATTGTTAGAGAGAGAGGATGGGGGGAGAGAGAGAGAGAGAGAGAGAGAGAGAGAGAGAGAGAGAGAGAGAGAGAGGATGGGGAGAGAGGATGGAGAGAGAGAGAGAGAGTTACAAGGAGTTACAAGGAAAAGAAGCACCTCAAAAGGCCTTGCGGCCCATACCGAGGAGGTACCAATGGCAACGGGTGCCAGGGAAAATTTTGTGAAAGTTTATTTTTCTTTCAACTATCCTAGCAGTATTAGAAAACTGGATAGAAAAGTAGAAGGCGCTCTCCCCACCCTCCGTTCCCTCCCTGCCAGAGGCAGGTACGGAAAAAGGTTGAAGAAAATACCTTGACCCTGGAAAAGTAGCCAAGGAAATTTTACAGGAAAGTGGAGAATATATAATTAGCTCTATATTTAGCTTGCTCACAGAGACACCGAGCAAGCGAACTCCTGCAGAGTTTTCTGAGGTTTTAATCTTAAACTATGAGTGTGTTCTGTACTTTGTCTAGCCTATTTTTAAACAGATTTACACTTTGACTGGAAACATCCTCTGAGGGAAGTTGGTTCCAGATATTAACTATTTTATAGGAAAAGAAATTTCCGCAGACTGAGGTCCTAAATGTCTTTACACACTCAAATAGTGTGCAAGATTTCGTCTAACCTTTTCTTGAACTGATCCACAGAGGAAACTGTTCACAACTTCCGAAGGTAACCTGTTCCATGTGTCACAGATCTTATACGTAACGTAATTCCCACACACTAGTCCTAAACCGTTTCAAATCCAACTTCCAACCATTGTTGCGAGTTGGGTTATCATTTAAACTAAACATACTTCTAAAATCGACATCGTTGAACCCTCGTAAGAGCTTGAAAACCTCGATCAGTTGACCGCGCAGCCTCCGAGTTTCAAGCGAAAACAAGTTCAGGGCGCGTAACCGTCGATTGTAGCCCATATGCCTAACGGAAGGGATTAACTTTGTGGCCCTCGCCTGCACTCGCTCCAGCCTCTCAATATCTTTCCTGAGGGTGGGCGACCAGAACTGCACAGCATACTCCAGGTACGGCCGAACAAGGGAATTGTACAGTGAGAGCACAATCTCCTTGTTCCGAAACTGAAATTGCCTCTCTGAGAGAGAGAGAGAGGATGGGGAGAGAGGATGGAGAGAGAGAGAGAGAGAGAGAGAGGATGGAGAGAGAGAGAGGATGGAGAGAGAGAGAGAGGATGGAGAGAGAGAGAGAAAGAGGATGGAGAGAGAGAGAGAGAGAGAGAGAGAGGATGGAGAGAGAGAGAGAGAAAGAGGATGGAGAGAGAGAGAGAGAGAGAGAGAGAGGAGAGAGAGAGAGAGAGAGAGAGAGAGGATGGAGAGAGAGAGAGAGAGAGAGAGAGAGAGAGAGAGAGAGAGGATGGAGAGAGAGAGAGAGAGAAAGAGGATGGAGAGAGAGAGAGAGAGAGAGAGAGAGAGAGAGGATGGAGAGAGAGAGAGAGAGAGAGAGAGGATGGAGAGAGAGAGAGAGAGAGAGAGAGGATGGAGAGAGAGAGAGCGTTATCTCCTGCATACTCTATATATATCTACTGTATATACAGTATGTCTCTATATATAAATAGATAGAGTGATCGACACAATGATAATGTGGACGTCATTGATGGGGTTAGAGCAATTATGTGCACCAATCCGAACCCACCTCCGCTACCATAAGGACAGCCCATTTTATACCTAACAGACTAGCTTGGGACGAGACAGAGGCGCGAGACTTATTGTAAGCACGGTACATATGTCGTTTCAAATGCGATCCGCTGCAAGTCGCAACCACCATCGCATCATTATGTTTTACGGTGTTCAAGAATAACTTCATGCCTAAAGACACCTTAGCCATTATTCACAGAAACAATCCCAGAAGTTATGGGCACACAGCTATTTACTAGCTCATACACCTACAACATCAGACAGGCGTATACTTAAAGCATGCCCGCAACACGGGTGAAGTACCCATTAAGGTTAATGGCCGTGTTTTTTGGGTTGATGGTCTAAGTGAAAACCGTGTCACTGGCGAGAAGACTGTGTACTCCTTTAACGGTTGCTGGTGGCATGGATGCCCCCGTCCTGAGTGTGGAATCGTGGGAGATATCCACGGTAGATCTCCTGCCGACTGTCTTTCGTGGACGCGCACCCGCGATCAACTTATAAGCTCCCAGTTCACTTACAAAGTCTTGTGGGAGCATGAATATGAAGCACGGATGGAGACAGACGGGGCGTACCGTGAAGAAATAAGCACGATCAAGCGTTCAATGGTACTGGATCCTCTCAAATGCGGTGATAGCTTGCTTCGATTTATAGTTTCAAAGCCCATCGCTCTGCGGCGATGGGCTTTGAAACTATAAATCGAAAAAGCAGATGGGCTTAAATGAGCAACACTTTTTTGGTTTAGAGATTCAAAGTAGGAACAACTTTGCACATATTCAGTAGATTAAAATTAGTAAATTTTGCCAAAAAAAAAAGACAACTGTAGACTTAAATTTTTATTAATCTACAAAAATATGCAAAGCCCATCGTTTTTTTATTTTTTATTATGAAATACAAACACAAAACAATTTTAATCAAATAGAAACAAAATGCTATACTTGAAATTATAATGAAAAATTGTAAATGAAATGAAATTATAAATGGAAAGAAATTACAAATTCAAGAGACCTTGTTTGGAAAACTTTGGGAAAACACGCCTGTTTTCCTCTACAACTTGAAGCAATGCCTGAAATTCACCTTCATCCCTACATGAGTCATGAAAATCCTGCAAAAGTTTCATACCCCTTTCTGCAGTGTCATTAACAACCTTAGTTGAAGAGAGTATTCTCTTCATCCGTTGAAAATCATTGTTGCTGTCCCACGTTACAGCTGGAGTCCTTATCCAATCTCCGTTGAACCAAAGACTTTGAATACAAACCATGAGTTTGGACCAACTAATTGCTGAATTTTAATTCGTTCTTTTAGGATGGGAAATATCGGCTTACCCTGTTTGAATTCTGGTGGTTGATTGAAAGAGGAAAGGTTTTGGCCACCTTGTCCTTTTCACTATGAGGTAAATCTCCAAAGAGAGAAAGGATTAAAAGTTCTTCAGATAGGTACCAGTAATGATCTTTTAGAGTGTTGAGGGCAGCTTCCGGTACTTCCATGTCAATGTTTTTGTACTGAACTAATTCGTTGTATAGGAGGAAGTCATTTTCAGGAGCCTCAAGTGGGTTGGTGACTGATAGCCAGTACTTGGAGTAGATCAGCGATGTAAACCAGCATACTCTTTCCAGCTTTTTTATTGTAACATTATCATATCCGGCTTGGTCTGAAAATGCTAACATCTTATTCGTATACAATATGACAGCCATCCATCTGGCGTGATGGAGCTCCTGGCTTGATCCAGTGTATTCCTCTGGCAGGAATTTCTCCAAAAACGAGCATAGTTGTTTCAGCTACCTCTTTGTAATCATCCCTGGGAAGGCTCTGGTTATCTTTGAGAAAATGTGTCATAAAATCTATGACGCATTTTTTCAGGTCCTTGAGATGTCTGTCATTGATAGATAGCTGTTTGAAAGGTTGTTTATATGTAGCTTCTCCCATATAACATCTCTGAAGGTTTGAAAGATTCTTTTTCGGGTGAAGTTGATTTTCCAAATATCACACCTTTCGATACACTGCTGACAAAACTCGTTCTGCCATATGGTGACGACAAGCGAGCCATAATAATTTTTTCCAAAGAGGTCTTCCAGTACTTTACAAGCCCCTTTTATCCAGCCAGTATTGGATGAAGTAGTATCGAATACCATTCCGTAAACCTTATCCTGTAATTTCCATTCTTGGATTGTGCTAAAAACGGTACAAGCTTGTGTCGATCCGGTTGAGACACCGATATCAGGTATCGAGAGAAGTTTCTCAACATTCTCTCCCGATATAAGTATTGTCAATCGATCCTGCTTTCCTTCTAAAACATTCAGTATCATTTTGCTGTCCCAGTGGACTACACAATATTGAGGTGGGTTGAACGACTCTTTAATAGTGTCAGCAGTAGCTTTCCTCGACTTCTTCGCAGCTCGCGCAGAAGTACTTTTCGATAATGACATCTCTTTTAAATCTAGCCCACATTCAGCTGCTACCACAGATGCAAATGTCGAGCGTTGTCCAAATGATAGTCCTAAACGATCAGCTGTATTAGATATTAATGTTAACTGTAGTAACTTCGGACGTTTTGATGGGCCTGGGCTCGGAGTAAAATCATCTTCACCATTACTTGAGTCCACTAACTCGCCTTCAGATGATTCAAGTTTGTGTCTCTTCTTCTAATGCCTTTCGCTCTTTTTCTTTCAATTTTCTTCGTTCTTCACCTTCTATTCTAGCAGTCTTTTTGATCGGTTTGGCTACATAAGCTTTATCGATCGGACCCAGAGAATATATTCTTGCACTTCGCTGATCTTCCAAAAAGCGAAGATCCTCATTCTTCTGTTGTATAGTTCTCAATGTATCATTTTGGATCTCATTACATACATTTTCAGTTGATATATCAAATAAGTTATCTAAACGAGACAGAAAAGATGTTTTTGGGGTTTCATAACATTTCTTCTTTATATTTTTACCCAACTTCTCATGCTCTTTTATCAAATCCCACAACATTTTTTTGGGTCCTTTCTGCTTTCTAACGGATTTTGATGGTATGCCAGCCATAATCCACACCTTTTCTACCTTAGCTAATACTCTCAAAATGTTTTCTTCCTTTGACACATTGTCGCTTTTCATTTGATCCCTTCTCAAGAAGAAAGAGTGACTGAGAACTTCACTATTCGTTGGAAGCATGCTTCCTTCTCTTGCGCATATGTCTTCCATTAACTTTCCCAATAAAGAATCATATTTTCTTAGGTCTGTTCTTAATATTGGCTTACTGTTAGCCATGACTATTGACTAATTTTAATAAACTATGAAATTAAGCAAATCTATAATAGAATTCTGAAAGAAAAGCAAATTTATCATACATTTGGTTATATTTCCATACGTTTTGTAAATAAAACCTGGAAATACTGTAAATAAATGTTATAGAAATGAAAACAGAGGCCAAAATTTCATAAGGTCCACTCAAATATCAGCACCGTATACAACTAAAATAGTTTTAAAACGTTCACAATAAGAGGATACCGTTATTCTCTACATTTTGGTTGCAAAATTTTTTAAATACGATGATTAGTAAGGAAACTATGACCAAAAATATCTCAAAAAATCACCTTTTTTGTGTGAATAGGGGGCTTATTTTTCAAATGGGGGCGGGGACCTTAATATTACCCGACTGTCATGTTGTTGGTTTATTCATGCTTTTGGTCAATTTGTCACAATATAAGAGGTAAGCACCATAACATTTCAAAAAAAGTAAAAAAGTGACACTCTAACCAACAGTGATCCTCGTGAAGTTTGGGTTGATCTCCAGCTCAGTGGCAGTGTCTAACATCTTCCCTAGAAGCCCAGACCACTTGTTGTTGCTCAATGTCTTGCCATCCAGTGCAGTCACCAGGTGTCTGAGACTCAGCTCCCCAGTGTGCAAGTCACAGACAATCCACACCAAGTTCCTGCTAAGCTTGGCCTCCACATAATGCATTACTCCTCCCTCTCAGCCAGTATTCACATTAGTACTGTCACCTCCTATGGCCAAAAGGGTCTGGTCTGCTCCTCTTTCTCTTAGCCAGTTCACCAGATGATCAGCAATGACCTCAGCATGACTTCTCTCCTCTGCAGCTTCCTCTGGTACAAAACGCCACAAATATTTCCCACCTGGTTCATTGTACACTGTACAGTGTTCTTCCTTAATGAGGCCAGGAAACTGCCTGTCATTGCCCTCAGCTTCCATCATCACTTTGGTGTCATCTCTTTTCCCATCAAAGAAGATACAAGTGATGCCATTTTCCCTAATCTCTTCATCAAACTTCTTGACAAGCTCCTTAGTCAGTCTCTCCTGAGCCCTCCTCACCTTGTTGTGGTCAATCGCCAGTGCTGTGTCAAACTCTGTGATAAGACCAGCATCAATCCAGGCAGCAGTGGCAATCTCTGCACTCTCTCTGAGCCCAGTGTGATGTCTGAAGCTAGCCAGAGCTATGTTGGTGATATCTTCAGTGTTGTATTTCTTCTTCTTAGCCACAGGCAAGGAAGAAGTTGTCGCAGCCTCTGGTATGAAGTCTTCGTCCTCCTCTTTCCTCCCTGCCTCCTCCAGTATATCTCCAGTCTCCTTCAACTCCAGCTCCAGTAGTGACTCTTCCCTCAACTCCTCTTCTTTCTTGGCTGACTCCTCGGCCTTCCTTCTCTGCAACTGTCTCTACAGCACTGCTTCCTGTCTCCTGGTCTTAGGGTGATCAGCTAGATCCATCTGGTGTACCCCCACACTGCCCACCTTTTCTCTCTGACCTTTAATGAAGGCAAGTTCCTGCACTGGTATCTTCTGCTCGCTCCTGCAGCTGCAGTCAATGTGAACCTCACTGTTGCAGACAGGGTTGCACCCAAGCTCACTGCAGCTCCTGATCACACAGTGACAGGTCAGGATGTTCACCAATTTGTCCAGTTTCATCACGAGCCTATCTTTGACCTCTAGCTTCGTATTGCCAATGGACACCTTCACTGCCTCATCCCTCAGTGCCTTCACTTTAGCCCTGTTCCTGACCTCAGTGTTGATTACAGGTCCTGTGAATAGAGCGTTGGCCTTTCTCCACTGAGCCAGCCAGTAGCCCTGGAACAATGCCGTTGTTAATCAGGTCATTAACTGGGTAATTCCTCCTGTCTTCTCACTCATCTCTCTCCTCAACAAACCATACCACAGCAGATCTCTGGCTGTGGGCAGCTCAGCAGGGGAAGTTCCCTCCCAGTCCCCACCAAATGACTTAGGTGACAACTTGATTTGCTTCGGGTTCCGATTTCTTTCTGGCTCATCCTGTGGACCTTTGAACAAAAGAAATGTCATTGAAATTTGGATAAGCTTACTGATTATGATTACATAAAATTAAGTTAATTGAAATTCTTAATATCTTCCTATAAGTTCAGATAAAAGGTTGTGTTGTTATAGGTACAAGACTTAATTATTCAAAGTAATGACAGCTTCATATATCTATCATATCAAAATTACAGAAAGTTTGGGTCACACATAACATTTCGAATAATTTGAATTACACAATATTTACATTACGAAGTAATCAAAATTGTCAAAAAGGATGGAAAACACATGCATTCACAATCAAAACTCTAGCATTTGTGACTATGTGAAACTTAGAAACCATACTGCACACCAAAAATAACCAAAGTTGACCACACATATCAATGGCACATTGATATACGATGCTACAGTCATATATAGGTTATATTTCAAACCTTTATGGTGAAATATAAGTAGGTAAATGGCTTTTCTAAACAACACTAAAGACATTTCTAAGTTTGCTAGATAATATGACATCATTTGAGCATTAGTAGTTTTTGAATTGTTGACTTTACTAAAATTGACACACCCTATAATGTTACAGTGCTCTATAAGTTGTGATATTCATGATCTTCGTGATGGGGATTCGTGCTGATTTTCGTTGAATCTTTCCAGTGTATCCAAGAAGTCGTAGATTTTCTCTCTAACTATTCTTTCAAATACTTGGTGAGGTAGGAGGTCAATGACACTGGTCTATAGTTCTTTGCTTGAGATCTATCCCCTCCTTTATATATAGGGACAATATTTGCTCTTTTGATGATGCTCGTTATTTCCCCAGTGTCTAGGATCTTCCCTATATCCAGTATAAGGTGTAGCTATTTCATTTTTACAGTTTTTAATCAGTGATGTAGTCGAGACCACCAAGTCCGAGACTGAGACCGAGACCGAGACCTGATCCTGTGAGACCAAGATCGAGACGGAGATCAAAGGTTCGAGATCGAGATCTACCTTCCGAGATCGAGACTCTTAAAATTCGAGACCGAGATCGAGATCGAGACCAAGCTCATGCCCTTTCAATTTGTTTTACACTACTATGGAAATTAGACTATGTTAAGCATATTAATAAACTAATAACTACTTTCTCAGATGTAGTGTGTTTCAGCATATACACAGTAGGCAAGTAAAACTATATTTCAGTTTTTAGGATTGGAATAACTAACCTCTTTGATGTTTACGTTGTAGATGGTGGGTGAACGCTGAAGTCGTTCCACTAATATCAGATGGAAATGCCACAAAATTTGCAAAATGCCATGTGTTTTTTTTTTGTGGCCATCACCTTTTCCAACATTGTCGTTGTGATTTTATAGCCAAATATTATAAAGGCTGACCGATCAGACATATTTTAGTATGATTATTTACAAATCTATAAGTCAAACTGAATACACCACACAGTTAAAAATGAAATACAAAACTAAACTACACACTGTCACTAACAGCACGTGCCAAAAACTGATTGGAAACAAAATAAATTCAGCTTAAGGGGAGGTGTGGCGTGATAAAAGTTCCGCCGTGACATCATTGATGAGGTCATTTTTTAACATTACAATTGGCAATTGCGATTTGTTCTACGAATCGGTACGTTATAAATATAAGTGATGTGAAGGGTTGTCGAGTTATTCTATGATTTATTGAATTTATCGGTACTGTTTTCTTTATGCTGTATTTCTTGCATTATTTTGGTGTGAAGCATTTTATTTTTCAAATACATATTGGATGGGAGGATAATCGTTTTTATCACGCCACAGAGGTTGACACGTCGTTTGGCAACACTAAGTGGCCTTCTAATATATACTTATATATATAATATATATAATTCTCTATTTAGTGTTTCCATTTTCAATAAAATTAATCTGACGGGGCCGGGGGGCAAATTTTTTGTAGCGCGAACCTAAAAAAATCCAGACCCCGCCCCTCCCGCAAGACAAACGTGGCAACTCAAAACAGGGTGACTGATTAGTGAATACCTAGAGTCCCTTACTTTTACAAACTTTCATAAACATTCTGAATTGTGTCTGTTCAACCAAGCTACCATCATGAGTATGCCAATAACATGTATTTTTCATTACGGTCTCGAGAGGTCTCGAAAGTCTCGGGGAGAAAAACCGAGACCGCGTCTGTCGAGACCGAGATCGAGACCGAGATCTAAATAGCGGAGACCGAGATCGAGATCTGCAAAATGGGTCTCGAGATCGGTCTCGAGACCGAGACCGATCTCGAGACCTACATCACTGTTTTTAATCAATAATGCATTCCATTTGTCCGGACCTGCAGTTGAATGTGATGTCATTTGTCCTATAGCTCGGGCGACATCTACATGACATTTAGCAGCAGTATGGTCTGCGATGATGAAAAAAAATTTTTCACAAATTATGACATGTTAATTCATATTTTTTCCTATTATCCTTTGAACTTTGTTCTTTGTCTTTTGGGTTCGTCGGGAGATGCTGATAGAAACATTTTTTGCCGTATTTGCAAGTTTCATATTTTGCGTAAATCCTGCAAATGTCCGAGTGGTAGAATCTGCATCTGTCTCCGAATTGAGAATTACCATTATTGTTGAAGAAATTGCATATTGGGGGATGTTGATATATACAGTACATTGTCCTCTCTTATATCTGCATTTATCTTTTACATAATATCTGCATATAATTCCTTCCCCATTTTTACTCAGGGCCTTTGTTTTTGATGGTGTTATCAGCTCCTTATTGGGAGACAGCTTTACTCTGTTTTCTTGATTTCCCCCTTGTTTTTTTTCTATTTGTGCTATTATACTATCTGTTGCCTTTACACTATCTGTTGCCTGTATGTTCTCGACCTCGTTGTGTGACTGTATCTGATTTATTTCTACTTAGCTTTTCTTCGTTTCTTCTGGTTTTCCCTGTTCTTTATTCACACTTTCCTCTTTTATTTTCTCGTCATAGTCTTTTTCTGCTTTAAAGACTGTAAAAGAGTTTATTTTGGTCATGCAGCTTTGGCGGAAAACTTTATCCCATTAAGTTGCTTTGCGTTTGTTATGAGAGATTTCTTCATCTTTCCATTCCAGGCATTTGTAATCGAAGAGAAATTGGCAGAGATTGCATCTAATCGCCTTTGCTTCATCTGTTACATTGTTACAGAAATCACAGAGTTGCAGGAATTTATTTACCATTGCCAAGTTACTAATAGAAGGTAGCAGCTGGTGGCGGTGCACAAAATTGACTCAAAAGGGTAGTATAGGAGGTATTGGGTGGTGATTGATTGAAACTGAGTGAAGGAAAGTATTCTCCGGGGGATGGGGGATGTGGCACGCTGTATAATTCTCACTGGTTGGTGCTCGAGAGTGTGGCCGCGAGGGATAATTGGGGGATAGTTGTAAGAATTTTTTTCAGCCCAGTGATGGGCAGCTAATTTCTTCCAAAAAGAAACAAACACTCGGAAAAATGTTGTGTAGATTAATTTGCTTCGTTTTTTATTTACTTTCATTTTTACATCCGCCTCGATTTCACACTTAAAGAGAAATACCACTACATGCATTATACAGGGTGTTCCAGGTCGACCCTAGAAATATGGAAATTGGCGAAATTTCTGGTTTGTATTTGGTATTTGAAGTTTGTCATAGTAATTCCGTAACAAATATGAAGTGTTTCTTTTTATTGCAGGTGAATGAAAGTGGCCAATACAGGAAGTGGATCATTTCGATTCTCTAAGCAGCAACGAATAAAACTGATGGGTGTCCCAGGAGGAAATGTCAAGAATGCACCATTTGACTCTTTGGGTATTTCTAAGTAGAAAGTATTATATCGACATGTGCCTGATTCCCAACCGTTACCGATATATAGGCCTCTACATTTGGGTAACTAAAACGTAATAAAAAGCCGATCTTAGATAATATTCAATGACATTTAATGATACATTGGCAACTGTGCAGATCCTTACATTATTTATTTACATTATTTTTTTGTCTGGGAGTTCTTGAAGAGTAACGTTTATCAGCGGGGTAAGCCCGAAACTAGGGAGCAGTTGGTTGCACGTATACAGGATGCGTTCATAAACCTCAGAAATGAACTTCCGCGTTTTCCTTAGCAAGACTCAATGGATCGGAGGCTCGCCGCGTGCATTGAAGAAGGAGGGGGTCACTTTGAAACCATTCTGCAATAAGTGTAATAGTGTATTGTATGTTTGTACTTTTTGTAAACCACAAGTGTCATTAAATAGTATCTAAGATCGCCTTTTTATTATGTTTTAATTACCCAAATGTAGAGGCCTGTATCTCGGTAACAGTTGCGAATCAGACTCATATCGATATAATACTTTCTACTTAGAAATATCCAAAGAGTGAAATGGTGCATTCTTGACATTTCCTCCTGGGACACCCTATATATATATATAACTAGCAGCAAAAATATCCCGCGTTTTAACGAAAATATCACGACTTAACCTAATCAATCGTCAAGGGCGTACACTTGACCTAACCAGACATTCAATGAACCTAACCGGGTATTCAATAATTTTACCATCGTTTCGATATATATATATTGTGTGTGTGTGTGTGTGTGTGTGTGTGTGTGTACATACTGACGTAATGAGATTCATGACGTCATTTAATTTTTTAAAATTACTTATTTAATTTTTAACACCAAGGTGCACAACCTCGGGACCTAATCAATATGTGTGTGAAGTGTCATGTTTGTAACTGCTTCCATTTTGGAGTTATGGCTGGAACAAACAGACACACACACACACACACACACACACACACATACACACGCGTCCTTTTATTATTATTATATATATATATATATATATATATACACTAGCTGTTATGCCCAGCACTTGCTGGGGTGGGCTGATTGTATTAAATTTTAAGGGTTTTTTCCCTTCTATGGGCATCAACGACATTATAAGTTTAGGTTAGGTCAGGTTAGGTTAGGTCAGGTTAGGATAGGTTAGGGTATGTTAATCTAGGTTAAGTTAGGTTAGGTTAGATTAGGTTTGGGTTAGGCTAGGCTAGGTTAGGTTAGGTATGACCAATAATAATGATAATGTTATGTAATAAATCGTCAAATTTTTGAAAAAACGACAAATATTTTTTGTTTTTATTTAAGTTCATAGCTGTTAAATTAAATAAATTAAATTTCTCCTATTCAAAATGTACTGATTAATTATTAATAAAAAGTTAAAATAAGTTTAAAACATATTAATTTCTTTCATTTCAATGGTACCCATAGAATGGAAAAGGTCCAATTTTAATTACTTAAATCGTTTTTTATTTTTCATCCTATCCCCCAATTACTGGGGCTTCAATTATTTGGTCAATAAAACTACAGAAAAGAGCGCAGCGATGAAAATCTTAGGATTCACAAATCTTGACACAATGTGTAACTCAAGAGTTTCATGGCTGCGTTCTTTTCTATATTTTTATTGACCAAATAAATGAACCAACAGTATTTTGGGATCGAAGGCCGCACAATTACTGTCCATTGTTAACCAACCTCACCTGACCAAATCGAGAATCATTCCCTCAGCTTTCTTTTCTTCTAATATTATCCTATTTTTAAAAACCAACAAACCAACCAACCAACCAAACAAACAACCAACCAACCAATTCAGCTCTTTTGGGGACCCAAAAGTTCACTGACAGAGAGACTCACAGACAGAATTACACACAACTTGCAGAGAGACAACAACCAGAAACACGCAGACAGACAAACAGCCAGACACAAGAAAACCTACAGACTCGACACGACCATTACACCCTTCAATGCAGACCAGACCACCAAGATCATCAAAAACATTAAGAATTCGAAGGCTACTGGACCAGACAACATATCTAATATACACCTTAAACACTTGGGCCCACAGGAAATACTAGCTCTCACAAACATCAGCATATATTCATACCAACACTGTATTATTCCTAACATATGGAAACAAGGTAAAATTATTACACTACTCAAACCAAACAAAAATCCAACAGAATCAGCTTCCTACAGACCCATTACTTTACTATGCACACCTTCCAAAGTAACAGAAAGACTAATCTTACAAATCACCAACCCACACATACCACTACCACCTACTCAACATGGATTCAGACCTCACCACTCAACCATGACATTACTCGCAACGAGGACGATAGAAATAGGATCCAAGTCGATGTAAATAGGATTATGGAGTGGACGGATAAGTGGCAGATGCAATTTAACGTAGATAAATGTAAAGTTTTGCATATAGGTTCTCGCAACAATAATTACGCGTACACGATGGATGATAGGGAGTTAGCGAGCGTTGACGAGAATGTAGATTTAGGCGTACGCGTAACTAAAGATTTAAAGGTTAGGAACCAGTGCCTGGAGTGTTGCGCAAAAGCTAATAGGATGTTAGGCTTCATAGCGCGTAACTTCGAATTTAAATCGAAGGATATTATATTGCCCCTTTACAAGTCCCTAGTCAGGCCTCATTTAGAATATGCAGTTCAGTTTTGGTGCCCGTACTTGCGTGAGGATATTGATAGGTTAGAAAGGGTTCAGCGTCGTGCCAGGAAACTTATTCCGTCATTGCGCAATAAGCCTTATGAAGATAGGATTAAAGAGTTAGACTTGTATTCACTCGCAACTAGAAGATTAAGGGGGAGCTTATTGAAGTTTTTAAAATCGTCAATAACGTCGATAACGTAAATTTTGATAAATTGTTCACTTTCGATAATAGTAATACTCGCAATAACGGATTTAAGTTGCGTGGCAGACGTTTCATTACTAATATCGCTAAAAACTTCTTTACGTTTAAAGTAATTGATAAATGGAATGATCTTCCCGCGTCAGTCGTTCATTCTACCAGCGTTAATGTGTTTAAGACCGTCTTGACAGATATTTTAAAAATATTGACGTTGTTTAAAATTAAAAAGAAAGTTACAACAGGAGCTCTGGTGGTGGTGCTCGAGGATGAGTCTGTTGACGATGAATGCCAGCTTGTGACATGCCAGCGTGTGATGCCAGCAAAAAAAAAAAAAAAAAAAAAAAAAATTAGACTAACACGAATGTAGATGTAGCTCATAGCGTAAACTAACCCACTTTTTGTTTAACTTTACACTCTTTTCTTGCATGTTTGTAGTTTGCATGGTATGTAGTTTGCATGGTATGACAGTGAGTTAAGACTGTGTTTGCATGGTTTGTAAGCGTTCTTATTTTACTTCTTTTCATCTTTCACCCCTCTCCTATTTTCTCCGACTATTTTTCTGACTTGTCGGCAGTGGCCGGCGGATGATGATGGTGAGACCTTTTTCCTCTTTTTCTGAATGAATGTTAACCCACGAATGATAGGTGTTGCTCCTTATTTAACCCCTTCTTCTCTTCTCTTAACCCCCTACTCTTTCCTTTCTCTTCGGCTAGCCTTAGAGTGGATCTTAGGGTCTTTGTTAGCCTTAGCTTCTGTAGATCTGTAGATCATGGATGGCATCAACTCCAGACGACCAGCTCAACGTACACTATTAGCAACAATAGACATTAGTAAAGCATTTGATGCTATCCCATGCTTCCCTCTCATAAACAAAATACTCAACACAAACATCCACAATAACACCAAAAGATGGCTGAGCAACTATCTTTCAGGAAGATACTCACATATCACATTTAATGGCAAGTCATCCAAAAAAAAGCTTTTTCCGAACGGGGTCCCTCAAAGCTCTGTTCTCTCATCAACACTGTTCAACTTATACATGCATGACATTCCAACACCCATAGATAACAAGCTTCCCTTATCATCATATGCAGATGACATAACTCTAACTTCCACCCACAACAACATCGACACTGCTACAAATAACCTACAAATATACATAAACAGTATACAAGATTGGCTCACACACAATAGACTCAAAGTAACGCCCAGAAAATCAACCATCATCTTGCTATCAAGCAACACAAAAGAACACCAGATAACTCCACAGATTAAACTAAACAACACCAACATTCCACACACTCACAGGACCAAAATACTTGGGGTCACATACAACACATCATTATCTTTTGCAAACCATATTCAGGGCATTGAAAACAAATGTACGTCAAGACCAAACACGCTTAGGGTACTAACAGGCACAAACTTTGGACACCAGCAGGAAACAACATCACTCATATACAAACAATATATTCGCTCAGTTGGACTATGCTAGCCCATGCTGGGCACCCATTATCTCAAACACACACATAAACACCTTTCAGACAATACAAAACAACTCACTTCGTATCTTTACAGGATGTACTCAAACAACACCAATAGAACACCTGCACACAGGAACAAAAATACTGAAAATTAGGGAATATTTAAACATGAGGGGAACACAATTCATGGCAGCAGCGACAACTAACCCACAACACCCTTGCCACACTACATGTACAATCATGCACCAATACCTGGCACCATTAAGGTAACACCAGAGAGACATTATAACCAAATGCTCCATTCCATACCACGCCCCACAGACATCACACAGTAGAGAAAACACATACAGACACACACCTAACCCACAAAGCCCTGACACGACTCGGTCGGAATGCCGAATGACGACACCTGCCACCTGTGCCAGGACACACTGCAAACAATTGAACACATTATGACAGACTGTAGCGCTCTAGCAGAACATAGAACATAACACATCACTCGTGCGCTGAACCTCTGGTCCACTCCGGAGAGGGCTCTCGGTTACTTGCGTGCCGCTGCCTTGCTCGATCAGGGTGGGCTGATCGGCTAACCAACAACAATAACCACTTGCTTTTATTTATATATATATATTATTATATATATATATATACAGTGGCCTTTCAAATTACTTGGACCACCTACAAATTTAACCTGGAATGAGATTTAGAAAAGGTTTTTAAGGGATTAAGATTAGTCGTTTATGGGTATTTGCCTTTTTGCGATATGTCTAGACACACATAGTCTCAGAGGAATGATTGTTATCAAGAATTGCTACCTTCTCTGGAATTTATCAAAAAAATAGAAAAAACTGGGCGTGGTCCAAGTAATTTTATCAGCCGCTGTATATACAGTAAACCCTCGTCCGACGCGTGTTTGTCCAGCGCGAATTTGCTTATACACGGGAAAATAAATGCGAATAATTATTTGTCGAAAGCGGAAAATTTAATTATACACGGTCCGCCAAACACGCTCTAATACAGTAGTACGGTATGTGTGCCAATGTGAGCTCAAGTGCTTTCTCTTACACTCTTCAACTCTCCCGCATCTCCCTCCCTCTAGCGTCACCCCTCGCATCACCATTTGTCTCAGTCCCGCTAATGCGTTAAGTTCAGTGAAGTTGTATTGGATTGTTTTTGTCGTATTTTGCCGTTGTTTTGCTATTACCCTTAGACAGCAGTATGGCACCAAAACGTAAAGCATCTGCAAGTGATAGTGAAGAGAAGAAAAGTCGTAAGGTTATGACTTATGACATTAACCGAAAAAATAAAGATTCTAGATAAGTTGCGTGGTGTTATGAGCATAACATCACTTAGCCGCGAGTATCACGTGAATGAGTCTACCATACGCACCATTCGAAAGTGTGAAGAAAAGGTAAGTGCTATTTTCATTTAATATACGGTATTTCTTTTTATCATATGTAAATATCATTATGCTTATGATTTTATTATGTTCTTATTTCATATAGAATATAGGTAGGGAAATTCATCTATGTGTGAATAAAAAATCTATGTATTTAAGTATTAATGGGAAACTTTACGCGGCCGCGTTCACATATCCCCATTTATCCCATAAGGTATTAAGTTTGTCCAACGCGGATTTACGTAACGCTCCGTTCTCGAGGAACCTAACCCCAGCGTTGACGAGGGTTTACTGTATGCCATAAAAATAGCTAAGTTAAAGCATTTGTAGACATATTTTGTTCCAACTCTTTTGAACATATTCAAGGAAGCTAAGTCCTGGCCATGTCAAAATACTGCTTCGGGTTAGATCAGTGAGATTAAGCGACGTTCGGTATCTTCAGTCGTTGAAGAGGTGACCATCGTCTGCGCTCAGATGATGTACCGACCCGTGGTTCGGATCCCACCTTACAGACAATACAAAGGAATGCACTTCGTATCTTTACAGGATGTACTCAAACAACACCAATAGAACACCTGCACACAGGAACAAAAATACTGAAAATTAGGGAACATTTAAACATGAGAGGAACACAATTCATGGCAGCAGCGACAACTAACCCACAACACCCTCGCCACACTACATGTACAATCATGCACCAATACCTGGCACCATTAAGGTAACACCAGAGAGACATTATAACCAAATACTCCATTCCATACCACGCCCCACAGACATCACACAGTAGAGAAAACACATACAGACACACACCTAACCCACAAAGCCCTGACACGACTCTGTCGGAATGCCGAATGACGACACCTGCCACCTGTGCCAGGACACACTGCAAACAATTGAACACATTATGACAGACTGTACCGCTCTAGCAGAACATAGAACATAACACAACATCACTCGTGCGCTGAACCTCTGGTCCACTCAGGAGAGGGCTCTCGGTTACTTGCGTGCCGCTGCCTTGCTCGATCAGGGTGGGCTGATCGGCTAACCAACAACAATAACCACTTGCTTTTATTTATATATATATATATATATATATATATATATATATACACAATGGCCTTTCAAATTACTTGGCCCACCTACAAATTTAACCTGGAATGAGATTTAGAAAAGGTTTTTAAGGGATTAAGATTAGTCGTTTATGGGTATTTGCCTTTTTGCGATATGTCTAGACACACATAGTCTCAGAGGAATGATTGTTATCAAGAATTGCTACCTTCTCTGGAATTTATCAAAAAAATAGAAAAAACTGGGCGTGGTCCAAGTAATTTTATCAGCCGCTGTATATACAGTAAACCCTCGTCCGACGCGTGTTTGTCCAGCGCGAATTTGCTTATACACGGGAAAATTAATGCGAATAATTATTTGTCGAAAGCGGAAAATTTAATTATACACGGTCCGCCAAACACGCTCTAATACATTAGTACGGTATGTGTGCCAATGTGAGCTCAAGTGCTTTCTCTTACACTCTTCAACTCTCCCGCATCTCCCTCCCTCTAGCGTCACCCCTCGCATCACCCTTTGTCTCAGTCCCGCTAATGCGTTAAGTTCAGTGAAGTTGTATTGGATTGTTTTTGTCGTATTTTGCCGTTGTTTTGCTATTACCCTTAGACAGCAGTATGGCACCAAAACGTAAAGCATCTGCAAGTGATAGTGAAGAGAAGAAAAGTCGTAAGGTTATGACTTATGACATTAACCGAAAAAATAAAGATTCTAGATAAGTTGCGTGGTGTTATGAGCATAACATCACTTAGCCGCGAGTATCACGTGAATGAGTCTACCATACGCACCATTCGAAAGTGTGAAGAAAAGGTAAGTGCTATTTTCATTTAATATACGGTATTTCTTTTTATCATATGTAAATATCATTATGCTTGTGATTTTATTATGTTCTTATTTCATATAGAATATAGGTAGGGAAATTCATCTATGTGTGAATAAAAATCTATGTATTTAAGTATTAATGGGAAACTTTACGCGGCCGCGTTCACATATCCCCATTTATCCCATAAGGTATTAAGTTTGTCCAACGCGGATTTACGTAACGCTCCGTTCTCGAGGAACCTAACCCCAGCGTTGGACGAGGGTTTACTGTATGCCATAAAAATAGCTAAGTTAAAGCATTTGTAGACATATTTTGTTCCCACTCTTTTGAACATATTCAAGGAAGCTAAGTCCTGGCCATGTCAAAATACTGCTTCGGGTTAGATCAGCGAGATTAAGCGACGTTCGGTATCTTCAGTCGTTGAAGAGGTGACCATCGTCTGCGCTCAGATGATGTACCGACCCGTGGTTCGGATCCCACCTTACAGACAATACAAAACAACGCACTTCGTATCATTACAGGATGTACTCAAACAACACCAATAGAACACCTGCACACAGGAACAAAATACTGAAAATTAGGGAACATTTAAACATGAGAGGAGCACAATTCATGGCAGCAGCGACAACTAATCCATAACACCCTTGCCACTACATGTACAATCATGCACCAATACCTCGTACCATTAAGGTAACACCAGAGTGACATTATAACCAAATACTCCATTCCATACCACGCCCCCAGAGACATCACACAGTAGAGAAAACACATACAGACACACACCTAACCCATAAAGCACTGAAACGACTCAGTCCGAATGCGGTCCTAGGTGCGAAGCCGCCACCCACTGACAGGTCAGAGATTAGCCTGCGCAGACTGGATCGAGTTAACTTAGCATGATTCCGATGTGGACATCGCCCCAACTTACAGACATATAAACACAGACTAAACAACTCCACAGACAGCACCTGCCACCTGTGCCAGAACACACCACAAACAATTGAACACATTATGACAGACTGTACCACTCTAGCAGAACATAGAACACAACACATCATCACTTGTGCGCTGAACCTCTGGTCCACTCTGGAGAGGGCTCTCGGTTACTTGCGTGCCGCTGCCTTGCTCGATCAGGGTGGGCTAATCGGCTAACCAACAACACCAACTTGCTTTTATATGGTATATATATATATATATATACACAGTGGCCTTTCAAATTACTTGGACCACCTACAAATTTGACCTGTAATGAGATTTAGAAAAGGTTTTCAAAGGATTAAGATAGCCGTTTATGGGTATTTGTCTTTTTGCGATATGTCTAGACACACATAGTCTCAGAGGAATGATTGTTATCAAGAATTGCTACCTTCTCTGGAATTTATCAAAAAAATAGAAAAATCTGGGTGTGGTCCAAGTAATTTTAGCAGCAGCTGTGTATATACAGTAAACCCTCGTCCAACGCGTGTTTGTCCAGCGCGAATTTGCTTATACACGGGAAAATAAATGCGAATAATTATTTGCCGAAAGCGGAAAATTTAACTATACACGGTCCGCCAAACACGCTTTAATACAGTAGTACTGTATGTGTGCCAATGCGCGCTCTAGTGTTTTCAGTTACACTCTTCAACTCTCTTGCATCTCCCTCCCTCTAGCGTCACCCCTCGCATCACCCTTTGTCTCAGTTCCACTAATGCGTTAAGTTCAGTGAAGTTGTGTTGGATTGTTTTTGTCTTATTTTGCCGTTGTTTTGCTATTACCCTTAGACAGCAGTATGGCACCAAAACGTAAAGCATCTGCAAGTGATAGTGAAGAGAAGAAAAGTCGTAAGGTTATGACATTAACCGAAAAAAAATAAAGATTCTAGATAAATTGCGTGGTGTTATGAGCATAACCTTACTTGGCCGCGAGTATCACGTGAATGAGTACCATACGCACCATTCGAAAGAGTGAAGAAAAGATACGTGATATTTTCATTTAATATACGTATTTTTTTTTATCATATAGTATGTAAATATCATTATATTTATGATTTTATTATGTTCTTATTTCATATAGAATATAGGTAGGGAAATTCATTTATGTGTGAATAAAAAATCTACGTATTTAAGTATTAATGGGAGACTTTACGCGGCCGCGTTCACATATCCCTATTTATCCCATAAGGTATTAAGTTTGTCCAACGCGGATTTACCTAACGCGCCGTTCTCGAGGAACCTAACCCCCCGCGTTGGACGAGGGTTTACTGTATGCCATAAAAATAGCTAAGTTAAAGCATTTGTAGACACATATTTTGTTTCCACTCTTTTGAACATATTCAAGGAAGCTAAGTCCTGGCCACGTCAAAATACTACTTCGGGTTAGATCAGCGAGGTTAAGCGACGTTCGGTATCTTCAGTCGTTGAAGAGGTGACCATCGTCTGCGCTCAGATGATGTACCGACCCGTGGTTCGGATCCCACGAAAAGTTGTAGGTTTACTCCGTCACATGACCTTCACATGACCTTCACATGACCTTCACCCAAAACATCATTATTATTATTACTAGCAAAAGTGGGCGCTACGGGCCCATTTAGCTAGACCTGCGGCCCCCCCAATTACTGGGAAGTCAATTATCCGGTCAATAAAACTATAGAAAAGAACGCAGCCATGAAAATCTTAAGCTTCACAAATCTTGATACAATGGGTTCGGATGTGAAGCTTAAGATTTTCATTGCTGCGTTCTTTTCTATAGTTTTATTGACCGAATAATTGAACCGTCAGTAATTGGGGAATCAATTATTAGGTCAATAAAACTATAGAAAGAAAGCAGCAATGAAAATCTTAAGCTTCACATCAGAACCCATTGTATTAAGCAATGAAAATCTTAATGCGCTCCAGTAAAAAGTTGAAACAAAGCAAAGCGCATTTATTTCTATGTTCAGAATCGCTTAATAATAAATACATAGTGTCGGAGGGATGGACGGACAGGACTCCCTTTTTTTGTATAGATTATAATCTCTCATCTCTAATCTATAATCTTTTTTTCAATTATATTCAATCCTATTTAGGTCAAACTACATATGAGACATATTAAATCTCTAAAAATGATCAGAAATAAATTGTAGAACGCGTTAATAATAAATAATAATAATAATAATTATTATTATTATTATTATTATTATTTTAGAAAGTCGATATCAGCCTGTGTCTTTATAAAGGATTTACATTTAATTTCCAATATTCTGAATAGTTTTTTATTTTCAGTACTGAGTTTCTTAATAATAATTCTAGATAAGAATTTGCAGTGTGTTAAGAATACTGCAGAAGAAAAAATGAAGACAGTATTCTTAGCATACTGCAAATTCTTATCTAGAATTATTATTAAGAAACTCAGTACTGAAAATAAAAAACTATTCAGAATATTGGAAATTAAATGTAAATCCTTTATTATTATTATTACTAGTACAGTTCCCGCCGCTTCGCTGACGGTTAGACAGGCTAAACTACAAAAAAAGAACCCAGCCGTGAAAATTTTGAGCTTCACATTGTGTCAACATTTCTGAATCTGGTATCTCCCAAAACCTCCTCACCCCCATTCATACAACTTGGGGGCTAACCCCCTCCCCCATTACCCCCCCCCTCCCCATTACCCCACGCATCCCCGATTACCCCCACCCCCACCCTTCCCCCATTGCTAAACTACAGAAAAGAACACAGTCATGAAAATCTTGAGCTTCACATTGCCGCCCGTAATACAATTTCTGAATTTTTTTTACAATTTCTGAATTTTTTTCTCACAATTTCTGAAAGTGTGACGGACAGACGGACAGACAGACGGACAGCTCTCTTATTATAATACTAGTGTACCCGTGCCGTCAAGAATGACGGCAAAATATATATGAACCACGAAAATGGAGACTGCTGCAGAAATAAGAAGACGATTGGCAAGAGAACGACAACGTAGGAGAAGAACAAGCTTATTAAGTCAGGAATGATACCTTGAACACTGTTAGTATAAAAAAGGATAGGATCATTATAAAATATATTTATTATTATTCCCGTCGCTTCGCTGACGGTTAGACAGGCTAAACTACAAAAAAAGAACCCAGCCGTGAAAATTTTGAGCTTCACATTGTGTCAACATTTTTGAATCTGGTATCTCCCAAAACCTCCTAACCATTCATACAACTTGGGGGCTAACCCACTACCCCATTACCCCCACCCCTCCCCATTACCACACCCATCCCCCATTAACCCCACCACCACCCTTCCCCCCTGCCTCACCCTTCCGCCCACCCCACCCTTCCCCCCACCCCACCCTTCCTCCAGCCACACCCTCCCCCCACCCTCACCCTTCCCCTTGCTAAACTACAGAAAGAAACAGTCATGAAATCTTGAGCTTCACATTGTCGCCCGTAATACAATAATTCATAGCTTCTAATTATTCCTATCTAATTCCTTCAGAGCGTGACACAATTCTGCAAAAACAGACAGACATATAAACAAACAACAAAACTTGGCTATTATTATATGGGGATAGATTATTATTATTATTACTTATTATTACCGTTCTACAATTTATTTCTGATCATTTTTAGGGATTTAATATGTCTGATATGTGGTTTGACCTAAATAGGATTGAATATAATTGAAAAAAGACACATTTCAGAATTTTATTTATGATACGGGAAGGTCACAGTCAAGTACTTTATAGACAAATTTATCCTGAAGAGCTAAAGAGGTCATAAAAACGAGAGGAGGAAGGACAAAATATTAAATACTTATTGAATTTCGTTTTTTCTTTTAAAAAACAAGCCGCGCCTTCGGCTCCTTACACTACGGGTCGGGGTTGTGATCACTTCGTGATCTTTAACGCCGCTCATCTTGATAGATCCGACCCTAACGGGCGACTGAGCGAGAAACATTAGCTCTACCCACTTTACGCGAGTCCTACAATCATAGAGGCGACTGAACGAAAGAGATATTTGTTACTCCGCTCAACTCCGCTCAAAACTGCACAAATTTTTTTTTATTTAAAGATAGAAGTTCTAAAAAATGTTAATGATTATAATTTCTATCATATAAATGTAAAGCAAAAACAAATTCATTGAACTTTATATGATTTGTAATTGCGAAATGATAACATATATCTGTAATTTTTATGGTTATTTTTACTACAAGTTAGGGTACTGTAAGTTAACTGTAAATTAGCTGTAGTTAATTGTAACAGTGCCACCGGTTTTCAGAGAGGCTGCGTTAATGGACAGCGATAATAGAACAAAGAACACCAAAATTGAGGCTCTGCGATCTTTTATTTATTGAAAGCGGAGAACGCGGAAGTCCGAGGTCCACCTATCTTAAGGGGAGGTATCGTTCCTTTGCTTTCATAAGAAAGCATTTAGCTTAGTTGGGTGGAGGATTTCATAAATTTCAACAGTGATTTGAAGGAATTAGGACGGAGGACTTTCCGGCGGTCTTCCAGTGGAAACTATTATAATATCGTGAGTGAAGCATTTCTTTGCTGATGGTTTCCAAAAATGAAGGTTCAGAGCGCCGGGCTGAAGGGTATGTATTAGGGTCGTTTAAAAATGGTTTTGCTTAGAGGAGAAATAAGTTTACAAAAGGGATTCTATGGGCAGAAGGAACATTTCTGGTGAAATTAATGAAAGTTTCAAAGTGGTCAGACAAGGCTGGAATTTGTGCCACAGTGAAGACATTACAAGGGAAGTCGAATTATATAGGGTTGTAGTTAATTAACCCTCATCTAAGGAAGCTATTAAAGAGTTTAAGGAAAATTAATTAAACGAAGGGGTGTCGATTTAACGAGATGCATTCCTATAAATGCTCAGTAACTGATGACAAGACTCTGAGCAAATGAAAGCTGACGCAGTTACGCGTCAACGCAAGTGGAAGGACAAAGAAATTTATGTGATCTATGTGATAATATACAGGGTGGGCGGAAAGTAGCTCCCTATTTTGGATTGGTAAAAAAATACGTATATTATCCATTTATTTCAGAAGAAATAATATGAAAAGGTAGGCATACATGGTAGGTTTTCTCTAAAATTCAATGTGGGCTCCAACTCTTTCCACCAGCTTCTGGAGCCGCCCAGGAATGGCGTCCACTGACTTTAGCAGGAACTCCGGCGGGATGGAGGACATGACTTCCCGAATTCGGTCCTCCAGTTCTTCCAATGTCCTCGGTTTGGTGCGGTAGACTTCTTCCTTTACCCACCCCCAAAGAAAGAAGTCGCACGGTGTCAAGTCGGGGCTCCTGGCTGGCCATTGATGTGGACCACGACGACCCATCCAACGCCCAGGGAAGTGGGCATCCAGCCACTCACGGACAACAAGAGCGAAGTGCGGAGGGGCGCCATCTTGCATAAATATCAGATCGTCGATGTTCTCCCATGTGCTGACAACCGGCCAGACCTCGTTTCGCAACATAGCAAGGTACCGCTCAGCATTCATGGTGTTGCGCAGAAGGAACGGGCCCACAACCTGATCTGAGGTCATACCACACCACACCGTTACACTGAACCGATTCTGCCGTTTTTCAGCGGTAACCGTGCGACTTCTTTCTTTGGGGTGGGTAAAGGAAGAAGTCTACCGCACCAAACCGAGGACATTGAAGAACTGGAGGACCGAATTCGGGAAGTCATGTCCTCCATCCCGCCGGAGTTCCTGCTAAAGTCAGTGGACGCCATTCCTGGGCGGCTCCAGAAGCTGGTGGAAAGAGTTGGAGCCCACATTGAATTTTAGAGAAAACCTACCATGTATGCCTACCTTTTCATATTATTTCTTCTGAAATAAATGGATAATATACGTATTTTTTTACCAATCCAAAATAGGGAGCTACTTTCCGCCCACCCTGTATATAATAATAAATATTATATATATAATATACATAATATTATACCTGCACCAAACAAGGTTAAAATTAACAACAGTAGGCAAAATTCTGCTTTCAAAAAATTCCATATATAAGTTGGCCAACACCGGTGAAAGAGGATTTCCCATCGCTAATCCAAACGACATAGCATAAAATTCCTGCTTGGAAAACGATACCGTATGTTGGACGATACACCGTTTAGTGACACCGAAAGAATTATTTAAAAAAAACATATTAACATAGCCCGCATCGAAGTGAAGAACGCCTTCAGAGAGTTCAAAGTAAGAAAAGATATATTTTTTTCCACCATCCCTCTTGCCTGGAGAAGTACACTTTTGGACGATATTTATAACAACGTACAGAGAAGATGCATAACTCAGAACAGAAAATTAAACAATAGACTGGAGGATTTAATTCGTAATAGTTACTGGACCAAGAAAAGTGATTTTAGTATTGTTAACTTGTCGTCCCATGAGCTAGACTTCAATATGAAATGTGCGTTAGGTTATGGCTTGGGATTCTCTGTCCCAAAAAGCCCAGCAGTTTACTGATTGCTAAGTCTTTTATTAATTTTGAAAAACATAGTAATATATCCGAAAGTGAGGTGACTTTAGCCAAAGGCTGTGTGCATAGTGCTTTTAATACAAGGTATGAATTGAACTATCCTTTGAGGTTTGAAAAAGCACTAAAATCACTGAAAAATAACGATTCATTACATATAACTAAAGCGGACAAATCTAATTTGATCGTCATCATGGACAAAAACAATTACATTGAAAAAATGAATACGTTATTGAGTGACCGTGATACGTACAAACCTCTAAACAGAGACCCACTGGAGGATGTTAATAAAATGTTTAACAGAAAATTAAGAGAAATATTAAAAAATAACTATAATGGGCTTTCTAAGCAGTTTCTTATTATTAATCCATCGCTACCATATCTGTACGGTTTAGTAAAAACATAAAGTTAATAATCCCATGAGGCCTATTGTGAGCTCAGTAGGCTCCGTAACCTATAAGCTATCTAAATGGTTAGTTAGTTTATTAACGCCGTTAGTTTGCTCTATTTCCAAATCACATATTGTAAATAGCATGAATCTTATTGACAAACTGAAGTTTCCCAATGACCCTAATTTCAAACTGGTAAGTTTTGATGTATGCTCATTATTCACAAAAGTCCCGGTTGATGACCTATTTGATTTTTTAAAAGATAAGTTCTCTGAATATTCTTTCCCTGTGCAACACAACACTCTTATTGAGTTAATTAAGCTTCGCGTTAAAGATTGTAAATTTCAGTTTGAAAATAAGTTTTATGCTATGTCGTTTGGATTAGCGATGGGAAATCCCTTTCATCGGTATTGGCTAACTTATATATGGAATTTTTTTAAAACAGAATTTCGCCTACTATTGTTAATTTTAACCTTGTTTGGTACAGGTATATGGATGATATTTTATGCCTTTGGCCTAATAATTTGGATGTTGACTTATTTCTTGGTAGACTCAATAGTTTAGTCCCATCTATTAAGTTCACGGTTGAAAAAGAAAATGATGGAAGCTTATCTTTTCTGGATCTAAAAATTCAGAGATGTTTTAATCAGTTCAAATTTGAAGTTTATTGTAAGCCTACTAATAATAACTCTTATGTACATTTTTATTCCGACCATCATCCCGCGATTAAATCTATTTTCTCTGCTATGTTTCTTAGAGCATTGAGAGTTGTCAGTCCTGAATTTTTAGATTCCGAGTTATGCAATATCATGAATATTGGTATTAAATTATGTCACCCTATTTCATTTTTAGATAACTGCCTAAGGAAAGCCATGAATAGATATTATAATAGTGTAACTGTAAAGGAATTTGAGCGTAAAAATATTGTTAGCCTACCTTACCATGTAAATTTTCAATATCTTCCGACTTTACTAAAAGCAATTAGTATCAATGTAGTCTCTAAGTATAATAATACTCTAAAATCACTCTTAATAAAGAATATCCCGGATAATCTGGTTGTTTGTGTGTATTCAATCGGATGTACAAGATGTGACCTAGTATATATAGGCCAAACGGGAAAAACGTTAGATATTAGGGTAAAACAGCATAAATATGCGTGTAGAACAGCAAATAATTCTAATGCAATGTTTAACCATATGTATAGATGTAATCATAGTATTGTATTAAGTGGGATAGTTCTAAAGCTCTCGTTAAAAACACAGATATAATTGAAAGGAATATTCTAGAATGTGCATTTATCCATTTTAAAAATAATTTCAATAACAGTACGGGAATGTATAAAATTGACAATATCTTGTTAAAATACCTTTTGCCTCTAATCAACTCTTGTTAATCTTGTGTTAATCTCTCTGTTTTTCCTGTCCCGTTGTATATATTTTTGGTTATCGTACCTCCACCCTTCATTCCCTGACGAGGTGTACTTCTGAATACACGAAAGGCCTTGGAATCATTTTTATTTTTCCTTGTGGGTTTGCATCATATATATATATATATATATATATATATATATATATATATGTATAGAAACGACGTAAGTATAGAGGAGTGTTCTGCACACGAGGAAGAGAAATAACGAACAAACGAAAAATGAGGTGACCGCCCGGGAATCGAACCCAGGATCTTCCGATTGCCGGTCAGATATGCCGGCAATCGGAAGATCCTGGGTTCGATTCCCGGGCGGTCACCTCATTTTTCATTTGTTCGTTATTTCTCTTCCTCGTGTGCAGAACACTCCTCTATACTTACGTCGTTTCTATACATTAATATACTGCGTGGTCATTGCAGTTAAATGTACATATTCACGATTTGCGAGGGTGCCCTCTGAAGGCATTGGTTTCTGCCCTATGTAGGAGAATTACGACTTCTGACTGATCGAGGCCCGTGGTGTAGTGGTAGCATATCTGACCGGCAATCGGAAGATCCTGGGTTCGATTCCCGGGCGGTCACCTCATTTTTCATTTTTTCGTTATTTCTCTTCTTCGTGTGCAGAACACTCCTCTATACTTACGTCGTTTCTATACATTAATATACTGCGTGGTCATTGCAGTTATATATATATATATATAATATATATATATATATTATAACCAGGGTATGAGTACTCCACTGTACTATCGTCCCTTACTGTCACGTGCGTTCTTTCGCGTATTGGTTAGATTTCAAGGTTAGCACTTTGGACTCGAAGTTTTGAAGTTTTGATCGATATCAAACACCGAGTGATGGAGATGAAATAAATGAAGTACTGTAAGCACCACAAACTATATTTCAATACGAGGAATTTTACAATGAGTGACGCGAGAGTTTTTTTAGTTTGAAAAAGCACGTAAGATTCCAAAGGAATCATAATTTATGCTTACGCGGATCAAATTCGCGCTGACAAAAAACATTTTTACTTTCTGCAGTGTACATTAAACAGTAAACTGCGTTGCTGTAGCTTTGGTTTATAAAGAAGCTTTGTAAGAAATAATAACTAATTTATCGGAAAAACAATTGAGTAGACAACAACTGATAGATAGATGGAATGAAATGCAATGGATTATGATAACCATACAATACAACTGTATTGTATGGTTACTAGACTGTCCCAAGTTGTAATATTAAAAAAAAAAATTATTCGTTCAAAGTCGGATATGTTTTTATTTTGTGAAACTTGATGAAACATGCATCATGTACAAAAGTTTATCCAATTTGGTGCATATTTAGTGACTGTTCAAAGCATTAAAAAATATGAAATTTTGGGAGAAATCACAATTTCTTACCTTTGATACCAATTTCCGTCATAAATTTATATTGCTTGATTTTATAAAAAACTTGCTTTTGTAGGGGTTAAAATTTTTTACGATGGAACTCAACTTGAAAAAGAAACGCGTTGCTCTTCACTGGTCATAATGGTTTCATTAAAATCACTGGCAAGTTTTACCATTCTTTCAGCGCAGTCATTAACCACCTTCAGCTGGGAAACTAAATCCTTTACATGAATATATGCTGGGTGTTCAAACCATGCATCTGGATCTACTGTCAGAAATGATCATCAATATTCATCGCCTTGGAAAAATTTAATGATCTGCACGTTATAAAGTCAGAAAGATTCTTACATTTGAAAGTCCGAATTGTTTTGCAGTCTACTCTGCGAAGATCTTTAGTTTTAGCTTGGTTTCCAAGAGCTTGCATCTTTTCCCCCTTTTCTGAGTTGTTGACTTCTTTTGAAAAAAAAGCTAAAGGTGCTAAATCCTTGCAAAAGTGCCAAAGGTGGGATCTGAGTTTGCCTAATGCCACAGTCGATATCTCCTTATCAATTTCTTGGTAATCTTCCAGCTTTCTTATCATCCATAGATCATTGATAGGGGCACTGGCAGCTCTTGTTGCATTAAACCAGGCTTTTATATATATTGATACGCAAAATATGTTAACACGTCTAATGGCTTCTTTTTCTTTGTCTCTCAAATTGAATTGATTTCAGAATAAATAGATTTTTAAGCATAAATGCCTTTTGCCATCCATCTTGCCCTATGGTATGCTCCAGGAGCTGTAAAGTGTATCTCTTGATGGTTTTCCCCCCAAAGAAATGAGGACTAGCTCTAGGAATTGCTGATAGTCGTGGCGTTCATGGTTGTCTCGCAATTTTTCATGCAGAAATTGTACCAGGTCATCACGTTCCCGCTTCACCCATTCTAATTCTTTTTCTGACATTTTTCTGGCATCACTTTCAAGGGGAGTATATTTACTTTTGTCTAACCAAGACCACTGATCTTTGAACCTTGCAAAAATATCTATATCAGGCCCTCGAAATACAAAGAATTTCTCAAAAACAGCTCCCACTACTATTTCAAGAATGTGGTGGCCTGCTCAATGATGGTGCAGGTTCCTCCATGGATGCCAGTATTGCTGGCTGTTGTATCAAAACAAAGACCAGCAATCCAGTTTCGTATGCCATCCCATTCCTCTATTAACTGTAATATTGCTCTACCCATCTTGACTCCGGTACCTTCCACCAATTCAGGGATTCCTAGGAGTTTTACTATATGTCTACCCGAGGCAACAACAGCTAAACGGTCAGATTTTCCTCCATCAGAATTGGGGAGTAGCTTTCCATTGAAATGTATAATGAGAGCAGTTTCTGGGTTCAATGTTTTCTTTATTTCTTTACTTAACTTGGCTCTAAATTTCAGTCTTGATCTTTGTATTGATGATTTTGAGAGGGTAAACTACCTAATATCAACTCCAGCTGCCTACGGAGCAGGAGTAACTATGTGCATTGCTTCTCTTAAAGATGTATTTGTGCGATCCAATGCAGCAGAGAACCTAGGATCGTTGATTAATTATTCGCCGAAGATTTGGATTTGATATTTGTCGATTCGAGGGAGTTGAAATAGAAGTACGGGATTGGAGATTTTTCGTTTATGATATTCACTTATGCATGTTTCCTCCTCAGTGTCACTTGATGTAGAATCTAGTTCATTATTTGAATTCCCTATCTTTGTTTGTTTTTCATCAGTGTTCATGTCATATTTTTTTTCGACGCTCATTTTCTGCCTCTAGCCTCTTTTCCTTCCTTTCCGTTTTCGCCACGAAAACCTTATCTTGACCAGCCATATACATTTTTTGTACTCCACGTTGATCTTCCAGAAATTCCCAATCATCTGCAATCTTTATTAGGTCACTTGCATTTGCATGAGCTATATCAAAAAGAATATCAAGCTGTTCTTCAAATGCTTTTGTGTTAGATTCTTGGGTGCTGCTTTTTCTATGCTTATTTTTTTCCAAGCATACTTACTGGTTATAGATTTTCTTGAGTGTGGCGACAACATTTGTTTTTTGTGATGTTGGTATATTGGCTTTCTTCCACATTACCAACGTTTCATCAACAGTAAATGATGCTGCTTCTGGTAGCGTTTGCTTCTCCTTTTTGATGCCATGGAATAAGCGACAAAGCACTTGTCTAAGTGTTGGAAGCTGATTTCCATCAACATTATTTACCATGACACCAATCAGCCATACTGTATTTTGCCTTCTATTTTCAGTCATTTTTGTGGTGAGCCTAAATATAGTTAGATAAATTTGCTGCCAAATAAGATTATGCTATCTTTCTGAAACATTATTGTAGTGAGCTTAAATACCGGGTGTTTCAAAAGTCCCTCACTAATTTGATTTTCAATTTTCTTTGCAGCTATTCGACCAACGACGTTCATCTTGTGGTAAAGTCTTACTCAGTAGTTGAGAATTTTTCTGAGTCTACATTTGAAGTTTTGCTCCGTTTTCTTCTGCTACCATGCTGACTCTAGAGCAGAGGTGTAAAATCGCTGCATGGCAGGAGGTTTTTCAATCTGTGGTCGAAGTGCAGCGACGATTCCGGGCAGTCTACGGACAGCATTATGCACCGGATAGGAACACCATCGTCGCCACCCACCGGAAGTTTATGGAGACCGGATCCGTAAAGGAAAAACCACGATTAGGAAGACCTCGAATTGGGCGGAGTGAGGGAAATGTCGAAACTGTCCGTGAGGCGTTTACTCAGAGTCAAGGAAAGTCCATTCGGCGAGCTGCTGCGGAACTGAACATCAGCGCGACATCTATCCAACGGATTTTTGCGCGTGGTCTCAAGCTGTATCCGTACAAGATCCAGTGGTTCAGAAGCTGGAACCTCAAGACTACGATTGCCGGGTGGAGATGTGTGAGACACTGCTGCATCACTACGAAAGAGACCCATCGAGCTTGGAGCACATGTGGTTCAGCGACGAAGCTCTCTTCCACCTTTCTGGTCGCGTCAATCGGCACAACACCCGCATCTGGGGAACTCACAATCCTGCGGAGATCATGAACATGAAAGGGACACGCCGAAATTGGTCGTCTGGTGTGCCATCTCCTCAGCTGGGCTGATTGGTCCGTTCTTCTTCCGGGATCAAGATGGAAATTCCGTGAACGTCAACGGAGACAATTACCTTCGTATGCTTCAGGAGTTCTGCATCCCCCAACTGTCAGCTGTAGCTGACATGCAAGAAGTCATTTTCCAGCAAGACGGTGCCCCTGCTCATTACTCGCGTGAGGTTCGCTCATTTCTGAATAAGCAGTTCCCGGATCGGTGGATTGGTCGCCGTGGTCCCATCGAATGAGCTGCTCGCTCGCCTGATCTTACCCCATGCGACTTCTTTTTGTGGGGCTACATTAAGAGTAAAGTGTACGCCACCAAGCCGCGAGTCCTCCCCACACTAGAAGAACGGATCAGGAAATGCGTGTGCTTCTGTTACTCCCGAAATGTTGTCCAATGTCGGCCAAGAATGCGTAAAACGGTGGCTCGCTTGTTTCGAAAAAGACGGTGCCCACGTTGAGGTGTACCAGTGACTTTCCAGTAGACTTATGAAGCCAAGTTTGATGCCACCAAAATTCTCATGAATCGTAGACTCAGCAACCAAATTGTCATTTGGTTCCTCTTGTAATTGCTATTTTAATAAAATTTTAAAAATAATGAGGGACTTTTGAAACACCCTGTACCTACCGTATAGTTCGATAAATTTGCTAGCCAAATAAGCTTATGCAGTCTTTATTAGGCCACTTGCATTTGCATGAGATATGTCAATCATAATTTCTGAAACATAAATGATAACCATTAGTAACAAGAAAAAGCCATAAATAATACATAAATGAAAAAAATTTAACATTTAAATATTGTGCTGTACACTACAGAGAATGCGAAATTTACCCTATTTCACAAACTTCATGTCCTCTGAGCAGTCACTTAATATTACTCAATCAACCCTATATTTTACCAGGCATATTCTAAGACCAAACCTCATCAATTGACAGGGTATGCGAACTCAATTTTCAAAATTATTTTTTGGGGGACAGTTTAATGGTTACCATAATCCATTGCATTACATATAAAGTAATTAGTATTAATTTTGTTACGATAGAAATATTAAGTATTTAGTGTTTAAAATAGTTACAGAGTTTAAGATTAGTTACATCATTAATTTATATTAATAGTTAAAATGAACCAATAATATTTAAGATAAACTCTTGCTAAATTATAGATACTGTAAAGTTGTAAACCATTGTAGTGAATACTCTTATTTTAGTTTCAAGATAAATGTTAATTTTACCGTCTTGAATTTCGGAATAGTTATAAATTCATTTTAAATTAGTTACCCATCATAATTCAATTGTGAACCACATTAATACTAATTTTATGTATACTATATTATTTTATTGTATGTAAACCTAATTAATTATATATCACAATTGTCAGTTAATTATTTATATTCAAATATTTATTTTAATCTAATACCATGTCCATTTTACAAATAAATAATAGAAATCCAAGGGTTATATTTTCCACCTTTGGTACTGTCGCAGTTTCGCCTAACGGACTCAATACGGCTAGTGAGATAATCACTGGTTGGCACTTAACCAGCGGCAGTGCTTATGGCTACATCATCCAGGTTAACCTATACCGGATAGATGCGCTACGGTCCCAAGCCGTAGCTTGCCTAGGCCAACGACGACGACGTAAACCAACAATTGGTGACTCCGGAGTTGGATTCCCCCCTTTTACCCGAACGACTAGGATTAGACTGTAACGTCGTTCGTGCCCATCACCCCATTCACCCGAGCGACTATGACCAGACTGTAACGTCGTTCGTGCCCATCACCCGCTTCACCCGAGCGACTAGGATCAGACTGTAATGTCGCTCGTGCCCTCTGCCCCTCACCCCTGCCCGTGCGCTCTGTGCCTGCGCTCGTCTCAACCTCCACTCCTTCGTTGGTAACTTGTCGTCTTGCTTGTACGTCAGCAAGCATAGGAGAAGATGCCTGACGACGCTGGTGCCATCTCCCACTTGAGCGTAAAGCTCCCCGTCTTCTGGCCGGGTGATCCATTTATTTGGTTCCACCAAGTGGAATCACAATTCAACTTGGAAGGATCACCGCTAGCAGGACGAAATACGATCATGTTTTGTCCTCTCTACCAGCGAGCATCATCTCTGAAGTCCGTGACGTCATCGTGTCTACTTCCACGAGTGAGGACCCATACAACGATCTGAAGTCTGCCATCCTGTGCCGCACCACTGTCTCCGAGCGTGAGAAACTACATCAGTTAATCTCAAAAGAAGAACTTGGAGACCGTAAGCCCACTCAAATGCTGAGGGCTATGCAGTGCGCTCTAGGCGAACGCGCACAAACCTTCGATAAGGACATCTTTAGACAGTGTTCTTGCAGAAACTTCCTCCATCAGCTCAGCGTGTCTTGGCCACTATGGATCCTGCTACTTCAGTTGATAAACTAGCAGAAACTGCCGACAAAGTAGTGGAGATTGACACAGCTCCGGTCAACAACGTGAACACACAATCGGAACTGGAGTTGAAAGTGGAAGAGTTAAGTCAACAACTCAACCACGTTTGTTCTCTGCTACAAAATCAACGGCAAAGAAGCCATTCTCGGTCAAGATTTACAAAGAGGCATCGTTCGAGTTCCGGGAAGATCTGCTTCTACCACGCCAAATTTGGAAAGAAGGCTAGAAGTGCATCTCCCCTTGCAATTTTTCGTCGGAAAACCCCAGCAGCGAGTCCTAATGGCGTCTAGTACTCGCACTGCCAACCTGTTATTCATAAAGGACAGGAACTCTGGTGTCAATTTCTTGGTCGATACCGGAGCGTCAGTCAGTGTATTCCCTCAAAAATCTGGTCATACGCACTCGGAATCTCCGCCTCTATACGCTGCTAACGGTTCACGCATACCCACGTACGGTACTCAGTCGCGTGAACTAAACTTGGGCCTTCACCGATCCTTCAAGTGGATTTTCATCTGTGCTCAAGTGCAGCATCCCATAATCGGCGCTGACTTCCTCCAGCATTTCAAACTCCTGGTGGATCTTGACAAGCGACGCTTATGCGACCAGGCCACACTGCTTTCTGTTCTTGCCAAACAGGTTGCCCTTCCGGACGCCTCGAACTCTGCACTTTCCCTCGTTCCCCCTAATTCCATGTACCAGTGCCTTTTCCAGCGATATCCAGGAATTCTTCAACCGATGCAGATGGGTGATACCATTAAGCACACCATTACCCATCACATTACAACAAAAGGTACCCCTGTGTTTGCAAAACCCAGACGTCTTGCCCCGGACAAACTGAAAGCTGCCAAATCGGAATTCCAGCTTATGATAGATCTTGGGATAATAAGACCTTCCAAAAGCAGTTGGTCCTCTCCCCTACACCTGGTCCAGAAGAAGTCAGGAGACTGGAGACCATGTGGGGATTACCGGTTTTTAAATTCGACAACCATCCCGGACCGATATCCGGTACCAAATGTCCAAGACTTTACTTCTCTTCTCCACGGCAAATCTATCTTCAGTAAAATAGACCTCGTTAAGGCTTTCCACCACATTCCAGTAGAGCCTTCGGATATTCCCAAGACTGCAGTTTGTACACCATTTGGGTTATTCGAATTTGTGAAGATGCCGTTCGGGCTACGGAATGCTGCGCAAACCTTTCAGAGGTTATAGATGAGGTCACCAGAGGCTTAGACTTTGTTTATGCCTACATCGATGATTTGCTTGTGGCCAGCTCAACGGAAGAGAACATAAGGAACTCTTTCACTCCTCTTTCAACGTTTAGAACAATACGGTGTTACTATTAATGCATCTAAGTGTGTGTTTGCACAGCCAACCTTGGAATTTCTTGGTCACACGATTTCGCAGCACGGAATTACCCCCCTTCAGGACAAGTGTGAAGTGATAAAAAATTACCCTATGCCAAATAATCAGCGTGAGTTACGTCGGTTTCTAGGTTTGGTAAATTATTACCACAAGTTCATTAAAAACTGTGCCAGTGTTCTTGCTCCTCTACACGCTATGATCACACACAAACGCAAGGTAACAAAATTGGTATGGTGTAGCGATAGTTTACAGGCGTTCGACAATGCCAAAAATGCTATCAATAGTGCATTGTCTCTGTCATTTCCTATCAGTGATGCCCCCCTAACTCTGACGGTCGATGCATCAGATGTTGCGATCGGTGGAGTGTTGGAACAAACCATTAACGGTCAACAAGCACCCATCGCGTTTTACTCGAAAAAGCTGCAGCCAGCCCAAACGCGTTATAGTGCTTTCGGACGTGAACTTCTTGCTATTTACTTAAACGTGAAGCATTTTCAACATTTCCTTGAAGGCCGAGAGTTTTGTGTTTTTACCGACCACAAACCTTTGATCACTGTCTTCAATAAAAACAGCTGTAACCACTCTCCCAGAGTCATCAGGCAACTCGATTATATCTCGCAATTTACCACAGATATCCGCCACATCAAAGGTGTCTTGAACACTCCAGCGGATGCACTTTCAAGAATAGAGATTACTTCTGTTACCCTCAGCTCTACACTGTGGAATGCTATTGCACAGGATCAAGATAAGGATACGGAACTACAAGAACTGCTCAGAGAAGACTCCACTCACTCACTTTCCCTCAAGAAAATGAGTATGCCAGGATTGTCTGTGCCCCTCTATTGCGACGTATCAACAGCTGCTATTCGCCCTTATGTCCCTCCATGTCACAGAAAAGCAGTCTTCACGGATCTTCATAAGCCCTCCCATCCTGGTATCCGTGCTTCGCAACACCTGGTTACCTCTCGCTTTGTTTGGCCCTCGATGCGGAAGGATGTCAAACATTGGACCAAAACGTGCCTTGCCTGCCAGCGTGCCAAAGTCCAAAGGCACACCAGGTCCCCTTTGACGCATTTCCGCCCCATCCCAGCGATTTGAGGTAATTCATGTAGACATTGTTGGCCCTCTTCCAGTGATTCAAGGCCAACGTTATCTGCTCACCTGTCTCGACCGCTTTTCCAGATGGCCTGAAGCCATCCCACTTCCTGATATCCAAGCGGACACTGTTGCAAGAGCCTTTCTTCATGGATGGGTATCAAGATTTGGATTGCCGACAAAAGTCATCACTGACCAAGGTCGCCAATTTGAGTCTTCGCTTTGGAAGAAGTTTACCAGCTTGTTGGGTACAGTACATGCGCATACCTGTGCGTATCATCCGCAAGCTAACGGCCTCGTCGAACGCTTCCATCGCCAGCTGAAGTCATCCCTTATGTGTCACGAAGACTCCCATTGGATGGATAAGCTTCCACTCGTGTTGCTTGGTATTCGCTCTGCATTTAAGAGTGATCTGAAGACTACAGCGGCTGAACTAGTCTATGGAACAACACTGCGGCTACCAGGTGGCTACTTCACTGCAGGGGATAAGTCATGTGATCCTACGGAATTCGCTCAAACACTTTCCTCTCACATGCAGTCCCTTCAGCCTGTTCCCCCTCGATTGACTAGCCAACAGAACATCTTTGTTTCCCCAGCCCTCCAGTCTTGCACCCACGTTTTCGTTCGTGTACCTGTCCCAAAACGGCCTCTCCAATGTCCATATGACGGGCCCTATGAAGTTCTCCGACGTACGCGCAAATCATTTCTCATCCAGCGCGGTTCCAAGGTCGACAAGTTTCTATCGATCGTCTTAAGCCTGCGTTTTTGGAATCGACCTTAAGCGAGGTACATGTAGCTACCAAAAAGGTCCAGGGAAAATCTGTGTCGTTCGGAACTCTTTGAACTTCCTCTCTGGTGGGGGAGTGTGTAGTGAATACTCTTATTTTAGTTTCAAGATAAATGTTAATTTTACCGTCTTGAATTTCGGAATAGTTATAAATTCATTTTAAATTAGTTACCCATCATAATTCAATTGTGAACCACATTAATACTAATTTTATGTATACTATATTATTTTATTGTATGTAAACCTAATTAATTATATATCACAATTGTCAGTTAATTATTTATATTCAAATATTTATTTTAATCTAATACCATGTCCATTTTACAAATAAATAATAGAAATCCAAGGGTTATATTTTCCACCTTTGGTACTGTCGCAGTTTCGCCTAACGGACTCAATACGGCTAGTGAGATAATCACTGGTTGGCACTTAACCAGCGGCAGTGCTTATGGCTACATCATCCAGGTTAACCTATACCGGATAGATGCGCTACGGTCCCAAGCCGTAGCTTGCCTAGGCCAACGACGACGACGTAAACCAACACCATTAACCCTTTAAGGCAGGAATCTTTTGTATTAAGTTATGAATGTGTGCATTTGAAACGCTACCAATTTGTACCGGTCTTCCTTATTTATTTTTCTTGTCACTGTCCTCTTTAGCTGATCTTTTTCCGTGACTCATCTACCGTGTGAGCAGTTCAACATGCTCTCAAACGCACACTTCTCTCCCTATTCTTCGCTACACACACACATACATCTTACACACTACACAATCTTTTCAAATTTGTAAAAAAATAAAAATAATGGCATCATTGAGCCTCGGAGACCTTGTTTTCGGTTCTCTCCTTCGATGTAGGGAACACTTTTGCGGGCCCTCACCCTTGGCCCCTCCTTCCTACATCTAAAAAAGCTTAAAAAATGGAAAAATATTGAATTTTTAATTTTAATGACCAACTGAAATAATCGGTATATATATATATGTTACAGTCAAAGTGTGTAACCAGCCATTTCGTGTAATGACTGAAACTTTTAGTCATTTTGCGAAATGGCTGTTTCACTTGGTCATTTCGCGAAATTACTAAAATCTTCAGCCATTTCGTGAAATGGCTGAAATTTCACCTTGGTCATTTCGTACAAGATTATTTGCCCGGTTAGGTGAACTGTATGCGCAGTTAGGTGAACTGTATGCCCGGTTAGGTCAACTGAAGTGATCTGTCTTTCCTTGTGAACAGACGTGTTCTATCGAGTGTCCAGTATTACCAATTGAATAAGTGGTTTTATTCGAAGTGGCTTTAAAAAAAATAAGTGTTTGGTGCTTTCTTAACTAAATTACCTCCTGTTATTAATTATTCATAAACGAATATATTTTACTTAGTGACGTTATTTATTACTGTATCATTTGATTAAACCAAGGTGAGTGCACGTGGCTTGCCTTGTTTGTTTTCCTTTGAGAGGGTAAAATTCCGAAACGTGGTATAAAACCTTGATTTTGCCTTGTTGAGGTTCATCATGTACAGGTAGGGCGTGGTCACCGTCCTTGGGAAAAAAAAAGGAAAAAGGGAAAAAAGTCGGGTGAATTGTGGACAGATAAGTTTTTCTTCGTTTTTTTTTTTATCCATCTTTATTAATATTTTTTCTTTTACAGAACCTTCGTCGGTAGCTTAATTAAGTATATACTGTATTCATTTAGTATAAATTTGGGTTACAGGAACCTGTTTCTGCGTTTGAAGAACATTTTTGCGGGTTTGCGCAGGTGACGTCACAATAAGCACGCGGTAGACCTAGGTTTTATTTATTAATTGCTCCTTACTTATTCTAGAAGACCTACGTCGTTATTAGATTACTATTATTACTCGATATTAATTTACAAACACTCGTTTTTTAATTAGTTAATAGCATGGCACCCCCGTCAAGTACTTGCCATCGCTGTAAAGGAAAGTTTGCCGTTTACGCGTTTATTTTAGCTAATAATAATGCTCAGTTAGTTTGCAAGTGGTGCTGAAACATGGAATTGCTGAGGAACGAGCTGGAGCGTGATTCTTGAATAATGGGTGGTGCTCCTGACGGCAAAGTTAGGATCCCTTGGGCCTTCTGAGAGGAGTTATTCTTCAGTCACGGCCCCCCTGCCTCATTTTCTACTAATGATATAAATAATACTAATAGCCCTCTCTCTTCCCCTAGTTCCCGACCCTTCGTGCCAGTGCGTAATGGAGCCCCATTGAGACAACCTAAGACTTGTCTACCGGTATTAACGAACAATAAGTTTCCTGTTTTAGGCTTCAAAGACGTGGATGAACCTGAAATACGAATCGTTGGTGATTCCATTGTTAGAGGGCAGCTCGAGGAATTCTGCAGGAGGAACCCCTGTTGTAGGCGCCGTTACTGCTATCCTGGTGCAAGGGTGGAGAATATAACTAATAGTGTTGATTTTTTTACAGACGGAACCTCTGAGGACACAACGTATGTTATTCACGTCGGTACTAATAACGTTCTAAATTCTAGATCGGAAGAGCTGCTGGCTAAGTACAGGGACTTAGTAGAGCGACTAAAGGAAAAAACTAATGAGACTGTCTTAACAGGTATACTTCCTCGAAATATCCAACGTAATGAGTTCTACAGCAAGGCGACCTATATTAACAATAACGTAAAGTCTCTTTGCCAACAGGAAGGAGTGCATTTTGCGAATTTTTGGAGCAGTTTCTACGGCAGGAGGGACTTGTTCCTTGGAGATGGACTTCATCTTAATGACGTTGGAGCTGCGCGTTTAGGAAGACTATTTCATAATACTGTTTCTTCTTTTCAGGCTGCCGTAACTCGAACGGTCCCGGCGTAATTTCTTTAAAATTCCCTTGCGCACGCGAAGGTATCGCGGTTACAAACAATTTGAAGATTCTATCCTTAAATGCTCGTATCCTACGAAATAAAATAAACGAATTTTTTTCTTTAATTGCTTGTAAAGACTATGATTTAATTGCGATAAATGAATCGTGGCTTAGCACTGAAACACGTGACTTTGTAGAGGAGTATCAAATTAGAGGTTATAGACTTTTTGTTAGAAACAGAATAGGTAGGCGAGGAGGTGGTGTTATGTTGTATATCATTGATAATATTGCTGACGTTATAAAAGTAACAGAATTCCAGAATCGATAGATTCAATTATAGCAGAACCTAAATTGAACGATTTCAAACTTGTTGTTGCCGTTATATATAGGCCCCCTTAATCAAACAGCTGATACGGACGAAGCGTTATATCGTGAACTTAAGAGAATAATAGGTAGTGAGCAAGCCTTAGTTATGGGTGACTTTAATTGCGCCAACGTGGATTACGATACAATGCAGGGAGACGCGGAAGGTCATCGTTTAGTTAATTTTTTCGAGGATAGCTATCTTATTCAAAAGGGTGGGGAACCTACGAGGTTGGACAGTATTTTAGATTTAGTAATAACTACGGACGATAGGCTAATCACTGATCTTCAAGTAATAGAACCGTTAAGCAATAGCGATCACAATATGGTAGAGTTTGCCCTCTCAGTAAGTCACTCGAAACCAGCTAACTCGACTAAAATTCCTAACTTCCAGCACGCAGACTTTTGTAAATTTAGAAATGAATTGTCACACGTCAATTGGTAAAACGTAATGGGGATCTCCAACACAAAATAATGTGGGAATCGTTTGAAACAGTATTTAAGACTATAAATGAAGAACGTGTACCGTACAGGATTAAGCGTGCGAAAGTAAATAACAAGCCCTTGTGGCTTACTTCTCGTGTAGGGGATATTATAAGGAGTAGAGCTAGAGCTTATAGGCTACATAAGTGCGATAAAGACAATTTGCGGTTACGAAACAATTACATATCTTTAAGGCGTGAAGCGAAATGCGTAATAAAAAGTCCAAGCATGATTTTGAAATTTCCATAGCTCGTGACGACAAAGCAAACCCTAAGCGATTCTTTCAATATATCAATAATAGGAATCCAGTAAAGAGTGTCTTGGGGCCGTTGAAAAATTTTGTCGCAGAGCTTGTTTCTGAAAAACAAGCACATGGCTACCCTGCTAAACGATTTTTTTACATCAGTTTTTACAATAGAAGATGTAACGAATATCCCTACGGTCATAGACATAATACCTTTTGACAATCATAATACTTTAGATAATATTGTGGTTAGTGAAAGGGAGGTAATGCACTACATTGATAAAGTGAAAACGGGTAAATCACCGGGACCGGATTCAATATATCCCATACAACCAGAGGCGTACCGAAGGCCCCCATTGAGCTAATAAATTATTATTTTGATTATTTTTATGTATTTCATTTACATATTCAATTAAATATTTTACATATTTAATTTCATGCGCCAATCGAAAAATGTTAGCTAGTTTTCTAGCAATTTTGTGTTTCATGAGTATTGCGTCATTTTTCATGGCACCTGGCAACCGCAGTTTATCCATTTTTGTTTACATTCATTTAAATATTTGGTTTGTGAACTTTCTAAATTTCGATAATTTTAATTGTTGATTAAAACTTTGTGTGTATGAATGTGTGTGTGTGATCATGTGTGAAGGCTGTTTGGTCTTAAACATGTAACTAATAAATGAAATGAAAAACTGTTATTTTTAAAATTTGGTATTCAGTTTTTTACACATTTTAAAAATTAGTTTCAAAGTTTTCATTTAATTTAAAAATTTTCACATTGTATTACACACACAAAATTTTGTGTAGATTTTGTTTGGATTTTTTATTTCATTATAATGGACTTTAATGTTATGATTAGTAATAATTCCTATTTCTATTTGTAACTTTGTAGAGTATATTTGCAGGTGTCACAGGACTAAAGATAATGGACCTTTATAAATTTTTCAAAAGAAAAAATGTCCAAACTGACAGTGGTTCTACAGAGCATGATGATCAAAGTACTATTAATTCCAGTAAAATTGCTAGGTTACAACAGGATGAGAATGAAAATGAAAAAATTTCGGCGTCTTCGCCCTTAACTCTTGCCTCCCCTACTACTAAAAATCTAAAATGTCTTAGAATCCCGAAAACTCTTAATCCGGCACTGAGAATAATTTTCTTTTATAAAGGTAACAGTCCAAGGAAATGCTTAATCTCGAAATTAGCACTGTTTTATTCTTATGTTAATACAAATGGGAGCATCCTAATTGCGGTTTGCATTGAATAGTAAGTTATATTACTAATCAGATTTTCATCATAATTTTTATATTTTTTATAATATAATTTTTATATTTTTATTCATAATGTGTCTTAGCAGCAGCTAGTTAATCATCTCTAACTGAACGATAAGCTCATCATGAGCGTACATAAAAATTATTTATCTCTATTTCAATTATACTTCTAAAATTAGTTCCAAGTTCGCCCCCCCTCTGGCAAATTTCTGGGTACGCCCCTGCATACAACTAAAAGAATTAAAAGAAAGCATTGTTGTGCCGCTAACAAAGTTTTTAATGCGTCTATTTCTGAGGGGTGCATACCAGATAATTTCAAGTTAGCAAATGTAACACCTATTTTTAAGAAAGGCGATAAAGGTGCGGTCGGAAATTATAGGCCAATTAGTTTAACGTCTGTAGTAGGTAAACTACTGGAATCAGTAATTAGGGATCGTGTAGTCGAACGCTTGGAATTGCGTAACTTGATTAGAAATACTCAGCACGGTTTTATGCGAAACAAATCTTGCTTAACTAATCTTTTAGAATTTTTTCAAAGCGTGGTTGAAGTTTACGATAGTCATCGGGCGGTTGACACCGTACCGCACAAAAGACTCATTGAAAAAACTAAGGCTCATGGAATCAGGGGTGTAGTAATAAATTGGGTAGAAGAGTGGTTGCGAAGTAGGAAACAAAGGGTGGTCGTTGATGGAGCGGAGTCGTCTTGGGATAATGTAGCTAGCGGCGTTCCTCAGGGTTCTATATTGGGCCCCTTGCTTTTTCTTATATATATATATATATATTAACGATTTAGATGTTGGCCTAGTCAGTACAGTTTCAAAGTTTGCGGATGACACGAAGTTGGGTGGTAGGGCAATTAATGACGAAGAAAGAGGTAAAATCCAGGAAGATCTGAACAAAATCGTTGATTGGACAGTCACGTGGCAAATGAGAGTTAACGTCGATAAGTACAAAATTTTACATATAGGTTCGCGTAACGGTAATTTTGCGTATAGTATGTCAGGGAAGGAGTTGGCAAGCGTAGAACAGGAAAAAGATTTAGGAGTTATAGTCACTGGTGATTTAAAAGTGGCGAAACAAAGTACAACAGCGGTCAATAAGGCGAACAAGGTGCTAGGTTTTATCGCTAGGAATTGGGAGTACAAATCGCGCGATATTACTGTTCCTCCTGGGGGAGAGAAAACTCCTACCAGGCGTGTCCCTCGGGTGGCGGATGACGGAACCCCTGCGGTATTTCCATAGGGCTGCTCCGAATACATTGAATAAGGAGCCGCGGACCAAACGGGCAGCAGAGGGATGGCAAACCGGCTGCTCTAATTGCCGAGAAACCCTATGATGACACAACAATTGGATAATGAATATATGGCTACCGCGTACGGGGGAACCGACGCACCTAATCACTCGGGACCACAGGTGATGGGTGACAAAGCTATGTGGTCCACAAAGCATATCTCGACTATTGCGACAATTAATGTAAGAACTTTGCATAGACCAGGAAATCTGGCCTGTGTGATCAATGAGATCGGCCGATATATATGGGATGTCCTGGGACTGTCAGAAACCCATTGTCCAGGGGAAGGTGAAATGGAAACAGGTGGAGTGAAAGTACTATACAGCGGGATACCAGATGAGCTGCATAGAGAGGGTGTCGCCATACTGCTGAACGCAAATGCGAAAAAGTCATATCTTGAACACAACTCAATATCTTCAAGGATGATGTCAGTAACAATGAAAGGAAAACATTGCAACACAAAGATAATCCAGGTATATGCACCAGATTCATCGCACCCTGAAGAAGAAGTGGAGAACTTCTATGAGGACCTCGAGGAGGAGATAAGGAAAACAAAAGAGAAGGATCTACTATTCGTTATGGGGGATTTCAACAGCAAGATTGGAGAGGACCGCAGAGGTTACGAGGAACAGATGGGACCATTTGGAGTGGGAGATAGAAACGAGAGAGGAGAAAGATTATTGGAATTCTGTCAACAAAATTAACTTGTGGTGTCAAACACTAGGTTTTTCCATAAATACAGCCGACGATACACATGGAATCACCCAGATCAAATACATAAGAGCTGTATAGACTTCATACTGGTAAGGAAAAGATGGGTTACATCAGTGAGAAATACCAGTGATGAGGGGAGCAGACTGGGACTCAGACCACGAAATGGTGCTGGCCAATATAAAAGTAAAATTTGCATCAGCGACACCTAGAATTAAGCAGGAAAGCAGGATAAATGTCCAAAAATTGGGGGACCCAGCCCTGAAAGAGGAGTACAAGAGAAGAATACAGTTCAAATTTGAAGTAATACTAAACATGGACGGCAGCGCAGAAGACGTGTGGCGGAGGGGAAGAGATGAGATAAGACGTGAAGCAAGGGAGATACTCGGGACCAAGCGAAGTGCCAAGCAGCAGTGGATAACCTAAGAGATATTGGAGATGTGCGATGAACGGAGGGAGGCAAAGAGAAAACGAAACATAAATCCAACGGAAGCCAACACGAACAACTATAGAAGGCTCTGTAGAACAGTAGGGTACATGTGTAGAGAAGCAAAGAGAAGATGGCTCGAAGGGAAATGTGAAAAATGTGAGAGCAGCTTTGGAGCGGGAAACTCAAAAGAACTATACAAAACAGTGAAGGAACTAACGCGAAAATGGTCTGCAAATTCAAATGTTGTAAGAAACGAAAGGGGAGAGAAAACTGCGTTAGTAGAAGAAATAAAACAAATATGGAAAAGTATTTCGAGGTGTTTACGGGAATGGAAGAACAAGTAGATTTCAGGAATTTCCCAGAATTGGAAACGGAAGAGAGAAGAGAGGAAACCCCAAATATATTGGAGAGCGAAGTGAAATGGCACATTGCATCTCTACCATTAAATAAGTCCCCAGGAAGAGATAATATACCAGGAGAACTGTTGAAAGAAGGGGATGAGCCAATAGCCAAATGATTAACCTCATTGATACAGAGAGTGCTAAATGGTGAACCGATTCCCGCAGATTGGTTGCATGGACTAATCATCCCGATTCATAAGAAAGGTGATGTAACAGAATGCGAGAACTATAGGCCAGTGTGTTTATTATCAAATGCCTAAAAAATTCTGGCAAAGACCTTGCAATACAGAATGCGTACAAGAGAAGAGGAAGTGCTATCGGAGGAACAGGCGGGGTTTAGGCAGGGCAGAGGAACGGCAGACCAAATATTCACATTGAGACAAATAGCGGAAAAGAGATGGGAATATAATAAGAATACATATTGCGTATTTATAGATTTCAAACAGGCCTTCGACTCAGTCTGGAGAGAGGGGATGGTGCAGGTGCTGAGAAGGGAAGGATTCGAGAAGCAAATAGTAGAACTAATACAACGATTGTACTCAAACACATCTGCAGCAGTAAGAAAGGGAAATATAACCACCGACACATTTCCAACAAAACGAGGTGTGATCCAGGGCTGTCCTTTATCACCCCACCTATTTAATTTGTTTTTGGAAGCGGTAATGAGGGAGGCATTGCAGAATTACGAAGGATCCATCAAAATAGGAGGTGAAATCGGCACGGACTTGAGGTATGCAGATGACATAGTGCTATTGGCGGAGACTAAAGAAGAGGTGGCTACAATGATAGAACGAGTGGAAGAAACATGCAACAAATACAATCTGAAAATAAATGCAGCAAAAACCAAAATAATGAAAATAGGAAAAATAGATGAAGTAGTGGATCTACGCCTTGCAAACAGCCAAATTGAACAAGTATATGAATTCAAATACCTGGGAGTCTACTTTACCAGTGACAACAACACTTATCGAGCAATGCAGGAGAGGATTAAACTGGGATATGCAGTAATGAATAAAATGGATAAAATCTGGAAAGACAACCACATCAGTATGAAACTAAAAATTAGATTATATGAATCCACAGTACTGCCAACAGTACTGTTCGGAGCTGAAAGTTGGATAATGAGAGAGAAAGAGCGGAAAAAGTTAAATGCATTTGAGATGTACTGTTTGAGAAGGATGGACCGGGTGACCAATGAGGAGATCAGGAACCCAGTGAATAACAAAGTCGAAGATATTCAAAGAAGATGGTTTGGGCATGTGGAGAGAATGAGGGAGGAGAGGTTGCCCAGAAGAGTCATGTACGCAAGAGAGGATGGAACTAGACCGCGGGGACGCCCAAGAAGAACATGGTTGGCGAGCTTTAAGAGCGGAAAAGCGGGGAGAGAATGGAGAGAGCTGACAACGATGGCGAGAGACAGACGAACCTGGATGGAGTACAGAAGTCATCAGAGGGACCCAACCCGGCTCTAACCGGATGGGAAATAAGTCAAGTAATTCAAGTTATAAATCATTAGTTAGACCCCATTTGGAGTACGCGATCCAATTTTGGATTCCGCATATGCGCAAAGATATAGATAAAATCGAAAGAGTTCGAAGACGAGCAACTAAGATGATTTCGTTTCTTAGGTCGAAGTCGTACGAGGATAGGCTTAAGGAGTTAAAATTGACTACACTCGAGACTAGGAGGCTAAGGGGTGATCTAATCTAGGTTTTTAAAATTATGAATGGGTTTGATAACGTAAATAGAGATACCTTTTCGAAATATCACAATATAATATAACTAGAAATAACGGGTGTAAGTTGACAAGTATGAGGTTCGAGACAGCAGTTGCCAAAAACTTTTTTAATTAATTTAAGCATAGAATAGTAAATACCTGGAATAATTTGCCGGTAGAAATAATTAGCACGTCTATAAACATGTTTAAAAATCGATTAGACGCATATGTTGATAGATTGGCTATAGTTTAAGGTAGTAAAATTAAGGTTTTTTGTGGTTCGGAACTCACCTAAAATTGTAGGTTCCCTCCGCCACCACGGAGGACATGCGCAATACACAACTACAATCACAGTTAGATAGACCAGCCATGAGTGGATCCTAGGGTCTTTGTTGTTCTGAAACATTATGACATTATAACTGTATGCCCTTGACACTTGGTGAGGTTAAGTTGTATGTTCGTTAGTTTTAACGAAAATAACACGATTTAACCTAACCAATTGTCAAGGGCATACAGTTGACCTAACCGGGCCTTCAGTGGCGGACATCGGAATAACATTGAAGGCTCGGTTAGTATTTGAAAACCACTGTATTGAAAATTCAAATTAAATGTGTTCAAATGTTCAAATGTGCTCAAATGTGTATTTGAAGAGTGTTTCTCACTTATTTGAACAGACCAGTGTATGTATATATGTTTTAGCAGATTTAGTTAGTTAAATAAAGGTTTCCAATTTTATTGTGATGTTTGTTATTTCTATGAATTCATGACGAAAGTTATTTTAGCCATTTCACGAAATGACCAAGGTGGAATTTCAGCCATTTCGCGTAATAGCTGAAGATTTTAGTCATTTCGCGAAATAACCAAGTGAACCAGCCATTTCGCGAAGTGATTAAAGTTTCAGCCATTACGCGAAATGGTTGGTTACACACTTTGACTGTAATATATATATATATATATATATATATATATATATAGATATATATATATATTTTTTTATATATATATATATTTATATACTGTATATATAGGGACTTTCCTGTTATCCCGGACCCCAGGATATCCTCGATTTTACGGTCCTAAATTCTAACTAATAATGTGACAGTCCTAAATTATGTAGAGCCAAATTTTATATATATATATGTTAAACACAGATATAGGATGCAAATTATCGAAAGTCCATTTATCGATAAATGATTGAAAAAAATTCGGATTATCGATAATTATCGATAAATTTTCTAATTAAATTAGCTGTCTCATTAATAGAAGAAAAACGCAAAATTATAAGAACAGATTTTAATGAGATCATTCTACATTGTGACAGCCATAGTTATTTAAACAGATTTTAGTTTTTTATCCTTATTAAGGAAGTAACATTTCAAAAAGCATAAGGCATTAATAGTGGCTGGAGAGAGACTGCATCGAATATTCGTTATGAAAATTCCCGCTGAAGAAAATGCACGCTCTGCTTCACAACTTGTAGGCTTGATGGTCCTTAATGCATCGTACAATCGATCTAGATTTTCGCTTCTCTTTTTCTTTACTTCGTACAATGCGAATTCACTGCCTACATTGAACATAGAGGACTTACTTAAGGACTCGGAAGTTTTCGATTCCAATTTGCTCATCTCATGATAGAGGCACTTTTTTGAAATCCTCCTCTTCGTCGTCTTCATTTACGTTGCCCTCATCTGGAGTTTCTTCAGCACTGCTTATATCCGTAAGAGGTTCAGGAAACAGTCGTAAATATATAGAAGTGGCATATTTCTTTAAGGAAACTGGAGAAGGCATCTTGAAAGTGTCAGACATTTGTTCATTTATAGCTTTAGGATCATGGAGATATCGCAAAAGGGACACAGTATCTTGAACAACGTTTTTTATTTCTAATAAATCTCATTTGCAAGAGAAAATTTGTTCATTTAGCGTAAACTTAAAAAATCAGGAAGTGATCTGAAATTATCGATAAATCTGCTCGATAATTATATGATAGTTGACTTTCATTTATCGATAAATTATCGATAATATTTTATCGATTGCAACCCCTAAACACAGACCGTGTATGGAACAAGGAACTCTTCTGGGAAATTACATCCACTATAGTTCAAATAAGTAATGATAACTGACAAATACTATAGTTTTTCTTGAGGAAACTTGGCTTTAGTGAATCTAATGAGAACACCTTGTTGCATATAACACACTGAGGCAGATCGATCCCATTTTTGATAATAGATGTGAACCCATACTGTATGTAGTTTTCATTATACCGACGTTTCTTAGTCGCAGATGCCATCACAATGCCTGTAATTGTAATAAAATTAAAATTACATTATCACTATATGCACCACTATTATATATATATATATATATGTTAACCTTTCCGTCTATGGCTTTGGGCGGTTCGAGGTTGACGGGGGTTCTGGTTAGGTGGCAGCAATGGATTTGTTGCCTTGGAATAGCTGGTACCGTGTAGGGAATCAAAGTAGTTTCTCTTATACTACTTTCCGATTTCATCTTGTAGGGTATCGGAGGATTCTATGAAGCTTACTAAATTCTCTAAGGGTTCCACGATTCTTATTGTAGCGTATCGGGAAATTATTTCTCTCTATTTTAAGAATAAGTTCTCTGAAGAAAGCAAGTCTCGAAGGAGAAGACAAAGATATTTTCTTATTGTGGTTTACTGTTAAAATGTTACAGGTAATGCTCATCCTCCAAGTCAGATCAGACAAAATCAGAATGATAATCAGAATCAGAATAATCACTGGAGAAACTGTACACGTTTATATGCATAAATTTTGCTGACATCAACATTATTTAATGTTGACCTGTTTTGTTTTTTATTCTCAATAGGCTAAATTATTTTGCAAAATATTTGAAGATAAGGTAAATATTTTAGTTGTAGCACTGTCTAGAGAGATAAACAAAATATTTGAAGATGAAGCAATATTTTTATTTTAAACCGCATATTGACAGATCTGATGGTATCATTATCTGCCGAGTTAACTGAAAATGAAAATTGAAATATGCATTTTATTATGAATTACAATTAAACATGCATATGAGCCAAAATTAAATGCTTAAAATTAAAATTAAGTGTTAAGCAAGACATGACTTCATATTTTACAACGAAGAGAGAATGTATAAAGTAAATGAACATTGCTGAATTTAACACGATTACATTATTAAGCTAAATCTAGAAAAATGATTAAGTAATTTAAAAAGAAATAATTCATTAATTATTCAGCAAAAATAAAATAGAAAGAAAATCAAAAATTTTCATCCGAACTTGCGTTTCATATACAGACTGCGTTACGCGAGTTTGGACTCTATTTGCAAAAATGGATATACGAATATATGAATATAACAATTATTAATTGTTCATTTTTACAGGGCTTTACCCTCTAGAATGATATTAATACAATAATATAACACCCTTACTAATCCTAAGTAGATGATAACTAATGGTTTTTATGATACATATTTATATATACAACACATGAGTTGGGGTGGTTAAGTCTAGTTCACGTGGTCTGGGTATGCACTCTTGGTCGTGCATAGAATAGAATAGAATAACCTTTATTAATAATAAAATAAATAATTTTTTTTCAATTTACAATGACATGAATAATTGTGAAGCTCGACTATTTATTTTATTTAATTTGGCCCTTAAGCTTTAGGCTTTACTGGGCTCTTATTAAAAATAAGCAGCTAGTTGTTATAAATTAATAATAATAAATAAATAAGTACGTAAAAAAGTATTATTAATAGTTAAAACATGTATTACAATATTAAATAATATTGATGGACAATATTAAACAAGATTAGTGGACATTAATCCTAGACTTTTGTTAGTATGCCATTATTAATCGGAATTTCAACTTGGTTTTAAACAAATTTACATTCACAATATTTTTTGTATCGGCATGCAAGTCATTCCATAGTTTCAATCCAATGAAAATGGGTAGTTTTTGAGATGAAGACAATCTAAATTGAGGTATAACAAGCTTTGATCTATTTCTGGTCTGATACGAGTGGATTTCTTGATGAGTTACAAAATATCTATTTACCCATTGCAAATTAATGATTTTGTTCTTACACTTGTAAATAAAAATAAAATGTGCCAGTTTGGTTATATCGTTGAGCTTTAGGTTTAGCTCTTTAAATAATGCACTAGAGTGATCAAGGAAATCAGCATCAGATAATAACCTTATTGCTCGTTTTTGGATGACAAAGATACCATTTAATGCGTTGTCAGGGGAGTTTCCCCAAACAAGGGTGCAGTATGATATATAAGGAAGAACAAGAGTATGATAAAGAGTCAATAAAACTTGTTTAGGGACTACATTTCTAAGTTTAAACATTATAGCAACGCTCCTTGAAATCTTTTTCGCGATATAATTTATATGATCACTCCATTGCAAATTCTTATGTAGCATTACACCAAGAAATTTTGTTACAGTACACTCCTTTATGGCGATTTCATTAACATTAAGTTCATCAAGATATGCATTTCTTTTATTAGTAAAAATCATGAAATTTGTTTTACTGGTATTTAGGAAGAGTTTATTGGTGGTCAACCATTTCATTACACTGATGAATTCTGAATGAAATATATTCTTAGCTGTATTAACATCTTTGCAAGAAAAAGAGACAGTTGTCATCTGCAAACATTATGAAGTTAAGTATATCAGATGAACGTGGACGGTCATTTATATATAATAAAAATAACAGTGGACCCAGAACTGAGCCCTGTGGCACACCATGTTTGACAAGCGCTTTAGTTGAGCAAACCTTATTTACTGATACAAAATGATATCTATTGGACAAATAACTTTTAAACCAATCACTGATTGCTCCTCTAAAGCCGTAACAATATAATTTATTAAGTAGAATATTATGGTCTATTACATCAAACGCCTTACTCAAATCCACAAATATTGATATCATTATTTCTTTGTTCTCCTTAGCTATATTTACATTTTCCATAAGATTTAAAATAGCCATTTCCGTTGTCTTATTATTATGGAAGCCATATTGATTTGGAGATAATAAATTGTAGGATTCTAAATATCGCTGCATTCTACTTTTTAAAATTTTTTTAAAAACTTTGCTGAACACAGATAATGAACACACCGGCTTGTAATTTGTTGCTAGTGTAGGATCACCCCCTTTAAAAAGGGGTGTTATACAACCAGTTTTTAGCATTGACGGGAATATTCCTTTGGAAATACTTTGATAATTTTAGTCAACGTTACAGATATCTTATCTTTTACAAGTTTCAATATAGGTACAGGAATGTTATGAATGTTATTTTTTGTATTTTTTAATTTACTAATAATATTCTGGACCTCAGTAGAGGTAGCAGGAACAAAAGAAAATGAATTTAGTGGGCTGGGTGGCATATATTCTAGAGGTGAGTGATCATTATTTATTAATTGTGCTCGAAGCTTATCCGCAATTGAAGTAAAATGTGCATTTAAAGAATCTGCAATAGCAGTATCATCAGTAATTTCTTTATTATGAACATTTAATTTCTCTATTGAATTTTTCTTAATTTGTTTTCCGAGAAGATTGTTTATTGTTGTCCAAGTGTTTTTCATGTCTCCTTTATGTTTGGAAAATTGATTGTTATAATAGTTATATTTTGCAATTTTGATTATTTTAGTTAATTTGTTTCTGTATTGAGTATATTGTATTTTAGAAATTTTGCTCTGCAATTGCAATTTGAATAATTTATCTCTGTTCTTTATTGAAGTGCTAATTCCTGGAGTGATCCATGGATTTGCGACACTTTTGGGCGAAACTGTTTTTCTCCTTAAAGGAAAGCAAATATTAAAAATATGGAATAAGGTGTCATAGAAGAAATTTTCTACATCTCCGATAAATTGTCTTTTGTTAACCTCTGAGAATATTCTGTAATCAATAGTCGTTTTGTCCGCAACCTGAACAATGTTATTGAATATATCGTAAGTAGGAAAATGATCACTGATGCTAGTGGTTATAATTCCAGAATTTACGAGGGCATCGCTATTTACAGTATAAATATATAATCAATCGTAGATTCTGTTATTCGATTGCCATAGCTGCAGACTCGAGTGGGTTTGGTAGTAGAATGACTAAGATAGAAAGAATTCATTAAGTTTAAAAATTTATGAGAGATTGCTTCAGATTGCAAATTGATGTTGAAGTCTCCCGCAACTATGGCATTCGATTTATGAAAGTTGCATAACATGTTATCTAAGTGAATTAAAAAGCTATTGATATTAGTATTAGGTGGTCTATATATTGCACGGACAGAATATACATTACTTTTGTCTTTTATATTCACAATCAGGTTTTCATTGTCACTATTACATAGAGAAAATACTTCGTTAGAGTCGTAAGTTTGATGCACATATATAGAGATACCCCCACCAATCTGATCATCTCTTACAGTATGATAAGCAACGTAATTATCTATATTATATAGGTTTTTAATATTACTCTTTAACCAGGTTTCCGTGGGAATTATAACACTAAATTTGACCGTGTAAGTTTTCAAAAGTGCCAATAAGTGGTTATAGTTCCTAGGTAAGCTTCGAATGTTTAGATTTAGCACTGAAAGATTTTTATAAATATCTTTCTGTAATACAAAGGCATTAAACTCGTCTATCGATGAGACCATGCAATTGCCTACACCAGATTCCTGTTCTAGATTCTCTAAACTGGATACAGAATTTTTCGGTAATGAATTGAAATGATTAATATCGGCACATATACTATGAAAGTCTTTATCGATGAAAACCATTTAACAGTAGTTCTCAAACAATTTCACTAAATACAGAATACGTTTCAAGAATGATCGTTTTACTACAAATATACCGACGATAATAGCACACACAATAATGATACCAACGGCAGATGTTTAAAAAACTGTTACTGGTTGTAGTATTTGTAAAAGGTTATTCTGGTTGTCGTCTGAATTTTTGAAACGACTCAGTTGGTCATTCCATTTAGGAGCATGAAGTTCGGGTAGGATGGTTACCGGCTTCATGGAGAGATTTAAGATTTCTATAACGGGTTTAATTAAATTTAGTATGGGACGGGAAAGGGTATGAGTCATTAATGGTAACCTTATAAGGGTTGTATATTTGGAAGGTTTTTGAACGTAAGGAACAACCAATTGGTAGACGGATAATGGTTGGTATTTTGATGAGGGAATAATTTGATGGACACTCGAAAATAGCGGTAGTCCTATTCGCGAAAGAAACCCAGATGTCTGGTCCAATTCGGAGTTGAACGGTTTTAGAGGAATGGAATTTCGTAAAAGAACATACCAGGGCATGACGGTCAAGAATTAAATCGATAAAGCAGGACCTATGGGTTGAAAGAATTACTGGTTTGAGTGGAGGGAAAACGAGTTGCTTGTTCGTTTGCGGGAATCTGCAATGCTGGATGTCGCTATCTGAAAGGTCTTTGGCGAGGAAAAGGTAAGGTGGTACTGTGGGTAGATACAATCGATAGATATTAGAATTGTTTTGGTAGGGTGTTGTGAAAGGGTGAAATTTGTATACGTCAAAAGTGAGTACATCGGAAAATGGTACAATCATGAGGTAAGTGTAGGGGCGTGGTCCATGTACAATCCAGGTGTATTCTAGATGGGTCGCACGCAAAACTTTGGACTGAATCGTAATTATTTGTTGCAAATATTTATCGATTTATTTATTGTAGGTTAATTATTTCTATTAATTCTAGATATCTTTCGTGTTCTTTGTATTTAATTAACAGGGATTCAAGGTATGTACATTTATCCGAAAGGGCAAGCCATTGTTTTTGTGTATTGACTCGATAGTTTGATCTGAAATGTGTCCACAATATTGCCGATTCCGCACGAAGAGATTCAATTTGAGTTCAATTCTTTTAATATCTTCTTCGGTCGCTAATCCGAATAAACCTTTGAATATTTTTCCTCCCATATCTATCAATCCCCTTTTATTTCTGTGATTAAATTTTGCTGAGTTTTGAGTTCCACTTTGTATCCATGGTAACGCTAATATATCTGATAGGGTGTGTGCTGTATTGTGAATGTTTTCGACTGTATTTTCTAATAAAACGCGACTAATCTGGTCCGTGAATTTTACTTTCAAATGCTTTTAATTGGATTTTTATTTAAAGGAAATTGGTTTTAATTCGAGCAGGTGGTTGCAAATTGATAAAAAAGTCCGCGTGTCCTTTCAAAAATTTTCCTTCTGCAAGCTTTTCTATAACAACTCCGGGTCTTAAGTATTAGAGGTTTCTCTATTTATTTACAAGAGTAAATAATTTGGAAAATTATAAGGGGGACAATTTTATTCATTTCTACGTCTTAGATTATGTTGAACTCGGCATTACCGTGTGGGTACGTGTTTGTATGCGGAGTGGTCGGCCTCGCTTTGGTGGTAGTGGAGGTCGACCGTTAAGCTCGGATTCTGAACGGGTTCGTTTTTTATGTAAAGGTTTTGTTAATGTATTCTAATTTGGTCTGCTTAACCGATCTCAATCTATGGAATGATCACTTGAATGGTTTTCCTAACTACTCTATCTAAGAAATACACAAATAAATGTACAACAAATTGCCTAACTAGGGAAAAAAATAGAAAAATTGTAAACAAATATAAACAAAAATTCATTCGAATGTACGTGAATGTACGGTAATATTATGATTGGCACATTAAATACAATTATTCTATGCTAACTATATTAATGGAAATAACTGGGTTTCAATAAAAAGAAGTATCTCACTGGTGTATGGAGTGTTCACTGTGTTTCGTGTTAATTCTAGCTTGACACTAATTATTAACTGTTAATTATACTCACTTCTCAAATGTTTAGTAATTAATTTGAAAAAGAGATCTGTACTTAACAAGATTCCTACGGCGAAATCCTCGAAGACGTGTCCTGAAGACGTGTCTTGCTGCCACTTGTTCCTGGAAGGAGAATAGGCGTGGAGAACTTGGAGTCGTGACACACAGGTCGAATGATGGACGTGAAGAACTGGAAGTCGTGACACGCCGGTCAACTGATGTAGCCACAATTAATTGAATATTGTTTCTAGTTCCAGGGTCTAGAAGACTGGAAGAATCCTGGTTGCAGAGGAGGTCGCCAGTTGTTAACCCGTCCGTTTATGGCCTTCGGAGGTTCGAAGTTGACGGGAGTTTTAGTTAGGTGACAGCAACGGATTTGTTACTTTGGAGTAGTTGGCACCGTGTAGGGAATCGTAGTAGTTTTTCTTATACTACTCTCCGATTTCTTCTTGTAAGGGATCGGAGGATTCTGTGAAGCTTACTAAGTTCTCTAAGGGCTCCACGATTCTTCTTGTAGCGTATCGGGAAATTATTTATCTTCATTTTAAGATTAAGTTCTCTGAAGAAAGCGAGGCTCGAAGGAGAAAACAAAGATATTCTCTTACTGTAGTTTACTGCTAAAATGTTACAGGTAATGCTCATCCTCTAAGTCAGATCAGACAGAATCAGAATCAGAATAATCACTGCCGAAATTGTACACGTTTATGTACATAAATTTTGCTGACATCATCATTATTTAATGTTGACCTGTTCTGTTTTTTTATTCTCAATAGGCTAAATTATTTTGCAAAATATTTGAAGATAACGTAAATATTTTACTTGTAGCAATGTCTAGAGAGATAAGCAAAATATTTGAAGATGAAGCCATATTTTTATCTCAAACCGCATATTGACAGATCTGATGTTATCATGATCTGCCGAGTTAACTGAAAATGGAAATTGAAATATGCATTTTATTATGAATTACAATTAAACATGCATATGAGCCAAAATTAAATGCTTAAACTTTAAAATTAAGTGTTAAGCAAGATATGACTTCATATTTTACAACGAAGAGAGAATGTATAAAGAAAATGAACAATGCAAAATTTAACACGATTACATTATTAAGCTAAATCTAAAAAATGATTAAGTAATTTAAAAAGAACTAATTCATTAATTATTCAGGAAAAATAAAATAGAAAGAAAATCAAAAATTTCATCCGAACTTGCGTTTTCTTAGACAGACAGCGTTACGCGAGTTTGGACTCTATTTTCAAAAATGAATATAAGAATATATGAATATAAGAATTATTCATTGTTCATTTATATATATATATATATATATCACAATGCCAGTTATTGTAAGAAAATTAAAATTACAATGCAGTAGTTACATTTTAAGGTAACATACATTTGAAAACATAATTTTTAACACATGCTAGATGCAATTTTTTTTATCAGTTCTACATTTGTGACGTTCATAATAAAAATTGAAATTTGGCCAATCTAATTTTAGTATAATATGAAATTTTGAAAGAAACATTAATATATGACTCACCATATTCCTTAGTCAATTTATTAAAAAAAAAATCGCTTCACATTGCTGTTTTGATAACGTTTATGACGAAGAAATATTTCGCGGGGCTTATATATCGTTTAATAAAAATTCTAGAAGTTTCTGGCAATGAGTGGAATAAACATTTCCAATTTTTTTTAGAATATTCACTTGAATTATGTCGAAATAAATATATATATAGCGAAAATTTTGTCCATTCCTTCCCGTACCCCCAGGAAACCTTAATACGTACCCCTAGGGGTACGCGTACCACAGTTTGAGAAACCCTGCTCTAAATACTGGCCGGTTGTAAACCTCCCGTTAATTTCTGCTAGCTCTCCAATGGCGTACAGGTGCACTCATCGCCACACGTTGCAGGTCACGTGTCCACTCCTTGCCACTTCATATATTTGTAGAGACCGACCGGGAATTCCTTTCCTCGCTGTTCTCAAACATCATGCAATCAAAACGAAGGCTATAAAACCCAAACACGTGTGTATGAAACAGGCCCACGGAAGAAACACAGATTTTGTGGTATTTCCCGAAGTCCCCACCAGAGGACGTCACCAAGGCCTAGGAAATGAGTTTTTTCTCAAATCACTCTCACTTGCCATTTTCTCGTTTCTGTCGTTACCTGTCGCTCTCAGCGCCTTCGTCAGTGACACCACTCGTCACGACACCGCTGTTCCGTCAAGGCTCCGATCGAGCATACACGAAGTCTATCATCAAGTAAGGCCCTATACAATTTCATTTAGCAAGAAGCAACATCACTGCTGCAAGATTTCCGCTGGCCCCCTTTTCAACAAGTCTCTACCGGTCCTCAACACTCATCCTCTCTCCGGTAAGGCCAGTCCGCCTTCAGATGCATCACCTTCGAAGCCCCGGTCCATAAACCTTCTTGGAGGCCACAAGACTACTTTCTGTCTTCGTGTTAAGCAACTCCCACGTAGCCTTCATAGTGTAACCTCAGCCTAACGAATAGGCTATTCCCAAAAGTGTACACAAACAACCGGCAAACTAATTTTTCCATTACGACTACAATAAGCCTGTTAAATTATTTTACTGTATTCATTTATCTTACTATATTTGTATCCCCTTGTTATTTGCTCATTTATGTATTTTATTTTACTTGCCTAGTCCGTTTACTTACCACACCGTACTTTCAGTACCTCAGTTATTATTTGGCTTAATTACTTATTATTGTGTGCTCACTGCCCCATATCTCCTTCTTAGTCTACCTGAATTAGTGTTTTATTGTCATTATATTTACTTAACGCTTATACTTTATAAACCATTTCTAATTGCTGAGAATCAGCCATTATAGTATAGCACAATTAACGTATACAGATTTGTTAATCACTGTGAACAAATAATTTATTTATTTTTCTAATTAATCACAAAACAACAAAGTAATTTTTCTCTCCTTATTAAATATTATTTGTTTGGGCTGTGCCCCGAACTGGTGACCCCTAATTATTCATTTCAATTTAATTCATAAATTACACTGGTCTACAGCCAAAATGCTTCGGAAATAAAAGTAGTCAGTCTTTATTAATTTTGGGTCACTGAATACAAAAATGATGCCTAAAATTGCCAATTGGCTCTATTTATAAGATATCAGGCAACCCTGCACCCCACTAACTGGACTGCATCTGTCGCGTAATATGTAGACGCCTGTGACACATCGACGCATTGACTCTACTACGCATGTGCGTAGTTAAATTTTTTTATTTTAATAAATTAATATAAATATATACATATATATATATATATAATAAAATGTAATTTTAAATTTATCTATTACATTATGTATTTGTAAATTATTTATTAGAAAATAGATTGGATCATTTTAACATATTGCTTCGAATAATGTTTTTGATATTAATATAAATGGAATACTAACCTAACTTAACCTTACCTAATTTAAAATTATTTAAATGCAATGTAATTACAGTAATTTATTAACATAAAAAAAAAACTACGCGCATGCGTGAACAGTGTAGATAACTTCTGTTATATTTGTGGAGAATTAACTTTATATATATATATATGTATATATATATTATAATAAAATGTAATTTTAAATTTATCTATTACATTATGTATTTGTAAATTATTTATTAGAAAATAGATTGGATCATTTTAACATATTGCTTCGAATAATGTTTTTGATATTAATATAAATGGAATACTAACCTAACTTAACCTTACCTAATTTAAAATTATTTAAATGCAATGTAATTACATTAATTTATTAACATAAAAAAAAATAACTACGCGCATGAGTGAACAGTGTAGATAACTTCTGTTATATTTGTGGAGAATTAACTTTTGCATCACAAAAGCGTGCTATAACCGCCGTGATTAGGAAAGCCTATCACCTTTATTTTGGCTGTAAGATTGGAGATCAGGACAAGAGTTGGGCCCCACACATAGGGCTGCAATACTTGTACAACAAACCTTCGCCAGTGGTTGAATCGAAAAAGGAAATCTATGCCTTTTGCAGTGCCAATGGTTTGGAGGGAACTAACAGATCATGTCGGCAATTGTTACTTCTGCATGGTGCCTCCAGTCAAGAAAGGTATTTGCAAGAATAAAAAGTGGATTTTACAATATCCGAATATACCCTCTGCTATACGTCCGGTACCTCACGGCGAAGGACTACCCGTTCCTGAGCCCCCACACTCATTCTCCCTGGAGTCAGAGGACGAGGAGAATGAAGGAACCTGCGAAACTTGTGAGCCTTCAACTTCACAAAACCATGAATTTGTTTATAACTTGACATCTTCTAAACCGCACATGATAACTCAGAATGAATTAAACGACCTTATCAGAGATTTAGAACTGCCAAAGAGTATGGCAGAGTTGTTGGGCTCCAGATTGCAGCAGTGGAATCTCCTCGCTGAAAATGTTAGAGTGTGTAAGTTTTGTGACCATCAAAAAGATTTTGTCCCATTCTTCATCATGGAAGGTGACCTTGTAGCTTGCAACGACATCGATGGTCTGATGGCAGCTCTCAACATTATTCACAATCCTGATGAGTGGAGACTGTTCATTGATTCATCGAAGTTGAGTCTAAAAGCTGTTTTGTTGCATGTTGGCAACGTATTGCCATCAATTCCAGTTGGTCATGCAGTCCACATGAAAGAAACATATGACAACATGAAGGAACTTTTGAACTGCATAAACTATGACAAACATCAGTGGCAGGTTTGTGGTGACTTGAAAGTTGTTGCTATCGTGCTTGGACTGCAGCCGTGCTACACTAAGTATTGCTATTTTCTGTGTGAATGGGATAGTCTGGCTAGGACTTCTCATTACATCAAGAAGGATTGGCCACTCCGACACTCATTGGAACCTGGAACAAAAAATGTTCCGTATCCTCCACTTGTAGAATCGAGCAAGATTTTACCACCCTTACACATCAAACTGGGTATCATGAAAAAGTTTGTTAAGGCTATGGATAAAACGGGGGCAGCTTTTTATTACCTCGGTGGTAAATTCCCAAAGCTCAGTGAAGCAAAAATCAAGGAAGGTGTATTTGTTGGTCCACAGATCCGCGAGCTTCTTAGAGATGAGGAGTTCGACCGTATCCTAGGTGGTGAGGAGAAGACAGCGTGGAATGCTTTCCGGTTAGAAGCAACCAATTTTCTCGGAAATACCAAAGCTGACTATTACAGGGAGCTGGTGGAAAACCTGCTGTTGTCCTATCAAAAAATGGGCTGCAATATGTCTTTAAAGATACATTTCCTCCATTCGCACCTGGATTTTTTTCCGGCCAACTGCGGAGCAGTTAGCGATGAACATGGTGAACGTTTCCACCAGGATATCTCAGCGATGGAGAAACGCTACCAGGGGAAATGGAGTCCATCATTGTCAGCAGACTACTGCTGGACAATAACAAGAGATGCTCCAGAAGTTGAATACAAGAGACAAGCAAAGAAGCGACGGGTTGAATCAATATAAGTGACTGCATTATACAGGCATGTTACTAATATATGGTATACATATACGCAAAATGTGTAATTTTAATTTTCTTCGAAATTGTAGCCAATCGACTGTTTTTATGGTCATATTCGTTTTCAGCACCCCAAAATCCATTATAGGAAACATTTTATCTCCGAAGCACAAACTTTTTCAAAATTTGTAGACCAGTGTTGAAGTAAGCCTCCTTTCTAGGCTACTGAAAATTGGTGATCCGTAGGTTACTATATATGTGTTGGGGGCATACCTTGTATTGTCTGGGTTGGGCCGTCCAAGTTACATCACTACCATATACGAGCTGTAAGTCGTTTCCCTTTTACGCTACTTTAACCCATTTATTATATTTAGGTATACTATAATAACAGATAATCGTGATTTTTTTTTTACTAATGCAAGAAGCGTCCCTTTCCTTTTCTATATAAATTACAGTCGATTGCAACAATGTTACTATTACATACTTTGTATAACAATCGTTAATCATATCACTCTTTTCTCTATTTAAGAATTTTTTCTATTTTATTCGTTGCATTGCAAAATGATGGAAAGCATATGTGATAGCAGTATATTGAGCAGTGTTTCAGGGATAAAAAATAAAGTGTGGGAATATTTACACACACACACACACACACACACAAACACATACACACGATATCCACCTCTCGCTATGACCGGATGCCACCCCCGTCCCCCCTCTCCCTCCTCATGCGTTTCCTCCACATCTCGGAGAGGGGTATACAGGAGTGGAGCACGACTATTGCAGGGGACTGTACATCAGATTCTACTAATGAAATTGCCTGGGAATTTACCGGATATGAAACCGAGAGAAAACTTTTGGGAATTAGTAAAAATAAAATGAATATGAAGATAATAATTAATAAGTCGAGCCCATTCAAAATCTTCATCGCGCTGAGGAGCTGCAACAGAATCAACACGATGCATCAGAAGTACTGTATGACCAAACGTATTAAAGGCTTAATATAAGCCAAAGGAAGCTGCAATGTATTAAATGTAATTTAAAATTATAAATAAATGTTATAATATGTTAAATTTTGTTGTTTATCCCATTCATTGGCAGAGCTAGGTTTACGACGCCCTGGAGCAAGAATTCCAAGCGCCCCGATGATGTTAAGATTAATCTATTGCCACACGCCTCATCTTCCTTACTTTACCAGTGACCGTAGCTACTGCGGAAAGAAGTTTTTCGGGATCACTTTAACATATTGCTTCCCAGGAACCTCTCTTTAACACATTGCTTCCCAGTGTATATCACTTTAACATATTGTTTCCCAGTGTTAATCACTTTAACATATTGCTTCCCAATATTTAGGATGAGGAGTACGATAAAAAATGTTGGATCACCTGACGATCCGTCACCCTAGCCTTTTTGAGTTAGCTTCATAAGGCTAACTAACGAAAATATCACGACTTCACCTAACCAGTCGTTAGATCAACTGCACGCCATTCACGATTGGTTAGGTTAGGTCCTGATATTTTCGTTAGTTAGCCTTGTAAAGTTAACTAAAAAAGGCTGGGGTGACAGATCTTCAGGTGACCCAAAATGTTCGCTTTAATAAAGTAAAGGCATAAAAAGTAAATCATAACATGTTAAAATATTAGATTGAAAATAAATTTATTAGAATTGTTGCGCTATATGGTCACACAAAGTGGCTAACCAACCTTTCTCTTTTTAACATATTGCTTCCCAGTGTTAATTACTTTAACATATTGCTTCTCGAATGCTTTGGGAAGCAATATGTTAAAGTGATCCGTTTTTCGAAACCTGAGCTCATCAAGGCTTACTTGCGAAGTTCAGTCTCCCAGCACCGATTAAGTATATTAGCAGTGGTGTCTATCGATCGTCAAAGGGCGAGAAATCTCGATTTGGTTACTGTGATTGATCAATTTGCAACACGAAAAGCATGAAAAGTCACGTTTTAGAATTTATATAAAGCTTATAAGATTATAAAGCTACCTACTTGATGCATGTTAAGTATGGTGATATATGTATGTTCACATAATTACATATGTAGTAAGACACATTAAATCTATGTAAAAAAGTATTTTCTGTAATTACATTTGTATCTGACAACTAAATACTGTAGATTAATTTTAAGATTATGGGGGCGCTTGGAAATTCTTCCTGAAAATTTAGTTACGTCATTGGTGTCAATGCTTGTGGGAGTTATTTGGAAAGTTATTTTCAAAGAAGTAAACAAGCGTATTAAAGACTCCTTTTGCTAACAAATCTCCATTGCTTCCGTTAACGAAAAACACTATTTTCTTCTAGTCTATTCAAATAAATGTTATGCTGTCCCCTTTAACTGATCTTTTTTCGTGTCTCATCTCCCTGTGAGCAGGCCAGCATGCTCTCAAACACATTTCTCCCTCTATTCTTCACTACAGATACATGTATTTTACACATTATATATTCTTTTTAAAATTTCTAAAAACAAAAAAAAAATGGCATTATGAGCCTCGGAGACCTTGATTTTGGCTCTCTCCTTTTTACATTGGTTGGGTGAGGCAGTTTTGCGGGCGTTCGTCCTTGACCCCTCCTTCCTGCATAAAAAAATACATTGAAAGATAATGTCCTCGTCTCTCTCTCTCTCTCTCTCTCTCTCTCTCTCTCTCTCTCTCTCTCAATATATTATATATACAGGGTGTCCCATAAGTCCAGCATCATAGGAGAAATTCATATTTTTCTCTTTCTACAGGCCATAATGTCTGTGAGCAAGGAAGAACGAATCCAGATAATTCTACTCATAAGAAATCCAGACTGCATCCAGACACACAACTCTGTGTTATTGGCTCGCGGTCTGGATGCAGTCTGTTAAATTCAGCAGCGGCCTCTCTTTGACTCCGATTTCCTATGAGTAGAATTATCTGGATTCGTTCTTCCTTGCTCACAGACATTATGGCCTGTATAAAGAGAAAAATATGAATTATGGTTTGTAGAAATAGAAAAATATGAATTTCTCCTATGATGCCGGACTTATGGGACACCCTGTATATATATATATAATATATATTATATATATATATATATATATGTATATATATATATACATATATATATATATATATATAACTTGATTGAAGGGTTTGTTCTTAGGGAACTGTAACTTAGTGAGGAATAAGAGGACGAGAAGATGGTACATGTTTATTAACAATCTGATTTTTGAGAGAAATTCAATTTCCATCTTTAGCGCTAAAAAATTTAAACAACGATAAAAAGTGAACAAATATGATGAATAAAATATTTTATATAAAATATTTATGTTGTCAAATGATAATAGTAATTTAAAATTAAAAAGTATATAAAATGGAGAGAGGTTAAAATATACTCTACAAAGGTTAAAAGAGACAGCACAGTAACATCCTTTGCCGATGACACAAAGATCAGTAGCAAAATAAGAAACCCAGAGGATATGGGATCTCTACATACAGACATGAACAGAATCTACAGTACAAGTGGACGGAAGACAACAATATGAATTTTAACACTGGGAAATTTCAACTGTTAAGGTACGGAAAAAGGGAGGACCTAAAATCCATGGAATACTATTCCTCAAATGAACAAGAAATTCAGAGAAATTCTAAAGCAAAAGATTTAGGAGTTGTAATGATTGATGATGCGAAATTTGAAACACAAAATAAGATAGCAGTAAACAGAGCAGGGAGAATAACTGGGCAGAGACTGAGAACCTTTAAACGAAGGGATAGGAATATAACACTGTGTAACACTGATTCTGTTTATATAGAATTTTTTATGTTTTTATATGCATTTGTGGGCGCTGAGTCCAAATCTGGCCTTGGTTTGTGTGTATCATCAATGGTTTCAGAGATAATCCATTTTTCATATTTTACCAGTACAACGTTATTATGGGCGCAGCAATATCAGAATAATCAGGAATTGTTGAGAACAATCCGGATGTTCGTTGACAGTTTCTTGCTCTAGAAATTGGCCGAAACTTCCACTGTGCTATATAAAAAGAGCGCAGAGTCTGAGAAGTCAGTAAGTGTGAGCACACAAAGAAAGCAGGTTGTTTGTCTGATGGTTACCAGCACTGAGGTACTGTGTTTCTGTGCTTCTCTGTGCTGACGATTTGAGTGTTATCGATCCTTTTTCATTGCGAACATTATTTCAGTGTTGTGAATACATCTTTTTTCTGGAATCTGTAATCTGTTGCAGATTTAATAACTCTTCTCTCTATATCTGCAGGTTATGATTAATGTAGTACAGTTTGGTAAAGAGAATGGCAACTAGAGTTTGTAAACACTCGCCGGATATATTCTGCTACGTTTGTGGGTATTACATAGGCCCCACGCAAGTATCGCACAAGATTGTGGAAGGCACCAAGTTCTGGATCGCGTATCGGCTCTATTTTGGTATGCCTATGGGTGACCAAGATAAGCCCTGGGCACCCCATGTGATCTGTGGAAGCTGCCGCTCCACACTTGAAGGGTGGCTGCGGGGAGTACGCAAGGCAATGCCCTTTGCCGTACCCAGAATATGGAGAGAACCAAATAGCCACCATCTCGGACGTTTTGGCGCCGACATTTTGGCGCTGGACGTTATGGCCCCGGCGATTTGGCGAAGGGGCTTTTCGGCGCTAGGACTTTTTGGCGCTAGGATGTTTTGGCACCAGGAAATTTATTTTAAATAATGATTAAAAGAAACTAGTATAGATTTATTAATTTAATTTCAAATTTAATAAAAACATTTAAAATTTTATTCTAAAAATTTGATAAAAATAAAATGAAGTAAAATTTTATTTAAATAATTGAAAGTTATGGGCAAGACCATGCAAATACTCTAAAGGTTCCCTCGCACCATATGATGACACTATTCTCAGGATTCTTTGTTCTGCACGCAAATACTTGTTCAGCTTGCGTTGCGGGAGTGACCAGCTATTAGTTGCTCGAGGTAAGCATCTCTTCCCTTTTGCACTGTTCTAATCCCGTCGATAAACTTCCAAATGGTTGGATGGTGCATGCTCAACTCTGCATAAATTCGCCTGTGGGCTGCCTCTGCGTGATTATTCGTTTTATCCTCTTCATTCAAGGTTCTCTGATAAAGATTCCACATATCCATAGGAAATATTGGTGGGCGTCTTCCATTTCTATTTCTATTTGGCCGTCCGATGTAATTATCCTCGAACCAATTTAAGAGTTCCTGAAGTTGATCTGGCAAACAGTCAGAAAGCGCATCAACGTGGGTTTCCATGTCATTCACTGGTACAAAACTCAGAGATAGGATCATTTTAGCTTTGAGGGCGAAGTCTGCGTCGTTATTATAAGAATGACTGGCTCCTATACTCCTAAGATGCTTATGCAGATTATGACTCAAATGATAAAAGCATCCTTTAATTTCAACCCCTGGAAAGACTTCTTTCATTGCTGATATGGCAGCTTGCTCAAAATCACACAGTATGCTTTTCGGTGCAATGTTTAGCGAGATGTCTTTAATAAGTTCAAACATTTTAATATACGTTACCCTTTGCTTGTTGGGTAGCAGTGCATAAATAATAGGGTGAACTCCATGTTTTCTGGCCAATAAGACGTATACTTGTGAAAACAATGGTGGCGCCAAATTAAAGGTTCCGTCGGCATACCATAGATCAGAATCCGCTAGTATTTCTTCACACTTTTTCCTACCAAAAACTAAAATCCTGTTAGAAGATGGCCCACTATCTCCGAGTAGAAATTCTTCTACACTTTCGTTGCACGTTTTGTAAATTTTATAAGAATCTGGAATTTCGAGCTCAAACAAATTTGCTGGATTGGGAGGAGCCTGTTGCATATCATTGCTTTTCCTTCGAATGATTTTTTCAAGGAATCTCGACGAGGAAAGGCTCCTTGGGCTGCTTGCGACACATCTGCTAAGCATTGATTGAGAATTGTTGAAGGTGCTTCTAACGTGTCCTCGACACGGCGTTTCACGCTGGTTTTAACTTGGGCAACTTCGACTGATGCAGCCGAGGAAGTGTGGCAATACTGATTGATTTCATTAATTACTTTCCCATTTTTTGTGTGGATTCGTCCTTTGCATGAATTCTTATTTTCGCATCGCCAAAACATAATTGAGTTATCTCGCTTACTGCACTTATCAAACATATATATATAACCATTATAAGTGAACTTTTCTTTGCCTTTTTGCTTAAAATTTCTTCAGACATTTCAGGGGTACAATTTCACAAACGTAAGAGCCAACACAGTTACTTTATAAGAGCGAATTATGTTGCCAGACTAGAGGATAACTTAAGACTATAAACTAAACCATTCGAAAAAGAGGACATAAGCTCTGGAAGTGACCTTCACATCATTTTCTAATTTCAAAGTGATGTATAATAGTTACTCGCTTAAAATCATACACATGTAATTTAAAATTATTTTACAGTATTTTCTAAATAAGTATAAACATTTATAATCAGCCCTTTAAAATAAAATTAAAATAATGCAGTGACGCCGAATCAATGGAAATATGTTTACAATATGACGTAATAACTCAAAACACCCGGCTGCTTCCCATCGCAGTCTTCTAACATGAAATAATACACTGGGAATCTAATAACGCAAAAAAAAGCAATAAAATGGAACAAACAACGAATAATCAAACTTATGAAGATAAAATAAAATAAAAATAATGCAGCGGTGCCAAATCGCTAAAAATTGCTATGTTGCCAAATCGCCAAAATGTCCTAGCGCCAAAAAGCCCCTTCGCCAAAACGTCGGGCCAGAACGTCGGCGCCAAAACGTCCCATTCCGAAAGAGCCACCACGACGATTGCTACTACTGCATGGTAGATGTTTCTAAGTACAGGAAAGTTAAAGGAAGGCAGACTCTTCAGTATCCAAGCATAACGACCCGTCGTCCATAGCTCCTGTACCACATGCCGAAGGTCTTCCAATACCACGTCCACGTCATTATGTGTCGATTTTTCTTAGTGCTGATGCTCTTCTACATATATAGCTATGTCTATATTTTGTTTCTTTGCTTTGCAGGTTGAAAATGAGGATGCAGCTAGCTCATCTGAGATGTCGGCTGGTGAGGACAGTCATGATGAAGAATATACAATAACTTTCAGTACAAACCCTCACTTTCCAAATCAGAGGGAATTGGACGGCTTAATTAGAGATTTGGGTCTGTCGAAATCAGGGTCTGAGCTTCTGACCTCCAGACTCAAAGAGTGGACTTTGCTTGGAGAAGACTGCAAGAGCACTGTATACCGAAAGTGGCATGAAGAGTTTGCAAGGTTCTACGATGTCAATGGCTCTCTCTGTTATTGCAGCGAGGTTAATGGTCTATTCACAGCTATTGGGTTAACACATATACCCTCAGAGTGGCGCCTGTTTACTGACAGTTCAACTCGGAGTTTAAAAGCTGTTCTACTCCACAATGGGAACAAATATCCATCTATACCAGTTGCACATTCTGTTCAAATGAAAGAGGACTATGAAAATGTTAAACAACTGCTCACTCAAATCAGGTATGAATAATATAACTGGGACGTGTGTGGTGATTTCAAAATGATTGGTTTCCTGTTAGGTTTACAAGGAGGTTTTACTAAATATTCATGTTTTCTTTGCCTGTGGGAGAGCAGGGCTTCAACTGAGCACTATAAAACAGTTCAGTGGCCTCCACGAGAAGGACTGCAACCAGGAAAGTACAATGTACTCAGGGAACCTCTTGTGAAGCCTGACATAGTTCTGCTACCACCTCTCCATATTAAGTTGGGTCTAATTAAGCAGTTTGTAACTGCGTTAGATTTTGGAGGGGAAGTTTTCCAACAGATTCGGGTCATGTTCCCTAAACTCTCTGAGGCCAAAGTCAAAGCTGGCATCTTTGTAGGACCACAAGTCAAGGCGCTGTTGAATTCAAAGAACCTTGAAGCCAAGATGACTCCGATCGAAAAAGAGGCTTGGTGTGCTTTCCGTGATGTGGTTCGTGGGTTTTTAGGCAACCATAAAGCACCAAACTATAAGGAGCTAGTGTCAAACTTGATTAAGTGCTATGGCAAAATGGGGTGCCGTATGTCTTTAAAATTACACTATCTGCATTCACATCTAGACTTTTTTCGTGATAACCTGGGCGATGTGAGTGAAGAACATGGCGAAATATTCCATCAAGATATTCAAACGATGGAGAAAAGGTACCAGGGCCATTGGGATGCTTCCATGATGGGAGACTACGTATGGTCGCTGATCAGAAAGGATAAGTATGTTCATACGCGGAAGTCGCGTTCTTCAGTGCATTTTTAAGGAACACACTGCATAACTAGGCTTATTCTCTTATCGGTTCTTCTCATGATATATATTATATCCTTTGCACCATTTTGGGTGTGTCAAACAATTTTGGCTCAATAAACATTAATTTCCAATAGTGTTTTTATTTTCAGAAAATATTTAGGTTAGCCTTCTTTATATACTTTGCCATATGAAAAGTGTGATAACCTATATTTTTGAAACGGTTGATGAGAGAGCAAAACCAATATCATTTTTGGAATCAGCGCCCCGAAATCATTAAGAAACGACAGAAAAATCACAATAAACAGAAATTTTTTAAAATTTTGTTACCCAGTGTAATGATTCCTCTTCGGAAAATACTGATCATACCCAAATTGGAATACTGCTAGGTCCTAACATCCCCATATAAAAAAGAAGACATTCGACAGCTAGAAGGGATTCAGAGAAGCTTCACAGCCAAGATGAATGGGAGCAAAGAACTAAATTACTGGAAAAGGTTATATTCACTGGAATGGAGAAGAAAGAGATACACCATTATTTACACTTGGAAAATAATGAAGAAACTAGTCCCCTAATCTTACTCTGGACCCTATAACTCCCAAAACAACAGTGAAAAGTAGAAAAGGAAGAATGTGTCGTGTTCCCAAATTAAAGACGACAGGGAACATCCTTAACCCTGAAAGAAAATAGTTTTGGGTGCTTTCCTGTTAACGGAATACCCAACCACCCGCCACCATCTGGACTCGTATCTTGCGGAATTCATGTGGCGACAACGTAGACGTACCGAAAGCAGCGACGTTTTTTCTGCGATTTTAGATGATATAAAGACATTTTGGCCCCCTACTAACTGATCATCGCTTACATATTAACTAATTTCATTTAAATGATTAATAAATTCGGTACTTACGTATTATCGGGACTACCAAACTGTTTATGATGTATTTTTGCTCTCGTCATTTTCGTTTAAACTAACGAAAATATCACAACTTAACCTAACCAATTATCAAAGGCGTACAGGTGACCTAACCGAGCATTCAGTTAACCTAACTGGGCATTCAGTTGACCTAACCGGGCATTTTCCGTTACATTAACATGTTAGGTTAATTCAATGCCCGGTTAGGTCAATTGAATGCCCGGTTAGGTCAACTGTACGCCCTTGATGATTGGTTAGGTTAAGTTGTGATATTTTCGTTAGTTTAAACGAAAATGACGAGAGCAAAAATGCATAACAAACAGTTTGGTAGCGGGCGGTTGGGTATTCCCGTTAACAAGAAAGCACCTAGTTTTGTTGTGAGAGGACCAAGACTGTTTAATCAGCTGCCCAAAGACCTAAGGAACACGAGTGGTGTTGCGGTGGACATCTTCAAAAGAAGATTAGACGCCTGGCTCAGAACAATCCCCGATGAGCCGGGCGTACCTGGCTATGTGAGGTGGAGAGTACAAGAAACCAACTCACTACTTCACCAGGCCAACTCGAGAGGAGGGCCAACAAGCTTGACCTTCGTGAAATGAGGAATCATCGCACGGAACATTTGAAAGGTTGAAAGGTGAACAAATCTTACCAGGCTATTATACGGGAGGTAATCTGATTGTATAAAGGTTGGGAATGGTTGAGTGTTGAACATTTCAACACTGAACACTTTATGTACTTTTTAAATTTTAAATTACTATTATCATATGACTATATAAATATTTTATATACAGTTTTTCACTCATTATATTTGTTCACTTTTTATATTTGTTTTAATTTTTTAACACCGATGATGGGAACTGAATTTTTCCCAAACGTCTGTTAATAAACATGTACCACCTTCTCGTCCTCTTATTCCTCACTATATATATGTATGTATATACGAGTTCTAAGAGAGGGTAATTTGGATTCTTTTAATTTTAAAATTACGTATTTAAGTACAATAATAACAATGATAATAACGTAAAAGAAAAACCTGAATTAATGTGACTCGTTTTGGAAATGTGTTCATGGTCAAAGTTTGTCTAACTTGGTCACAAAAGGAAACAGTTTCGTGGCACGAATGAAACGAAGCCTAAATTACCTTCACTCTTTCTTTTCCAAATTACATTAATTAGTACCTTTCATTCATTAATTCCATTGCCACATTAATTATTAATAATGGTTCCATTGTTTTCTTTGCATTCACGATGCATTAAATTTATGTTTCGTGTTTTAAACATATCTCATTTATATCATTTACAATATATTATATATATATATATATACGAGGGTAAGTCAAAAAGTATCCGTAATTTGTTTTTTTTTTTCCAGAATTGTCTACACTGCTGACCGTTGGTGGCGCTGCAGTCATTGAGCGAGCATACAATCGCTGCTTC
>JAJOZX010000346.1:1562500-1600022 GCA_023014485.1 Bathynomus jamesi | reverse complement strand
CCTTCATGTAAACCTCAAGCTACCCCTACACTCAAGTACTTCCTACCTAGGATGTTTTTATTGTGCCTAAGACTTACTTGTCCTACTTCACTCTAATTCAAAATTCCAATGTACTCGTAAATCTTCTGTTTATCAAACACCCCAAATATTTAAATTTTTTCACAACCTTTAAGTTTTCTTCAGCCAATACAAGGTGGTCCAAAAGTCCCCAGCTATTTTGGTGAACTAATAGTATTTTAGGATAAAAATGTAATAACAAAATTATTAGATGTATACTTATTTATCAAGCTTAGGTCTAAGATTCGACGTGAGCGCCATCAGTCTCTCTGCAAATCTCAAATCTGTCCACTGCATTGCGGAACACATTCTCAAGCATATCTGTGGTTATTTTAGTGACTGTCGCGACGATGCGGGTTCGCAGATCCTGCAAGTCTGTAACTCTTGTTTTGTAAATCTCAGATTTTATAGAGTCCCACGCAAAGAAGTCTAATGGTGTTAAATCCGGAGATCGTGCTGCTCAGGGTCTGTTTCTACCACGTTCAATCCAGCGATTTGGTAATAGCTCATCAAGGTACGCCAGAACGATGTTTGCATAGTAGGGTGTCCCACTTATGACCTTTTTTTTCAGATCCGTTGAACATACCTTTTTTCCTGTGAGAAATGGTTCACTTTTACTAAATATATCAAAAAAAAGATTCAATTTAACATTTTTGGGATCCCCGACCCACCCCCAAAAATGGCCCCCCCTGAAAATGCTAGAAATACCCATTTTTTGTATTGTAATCAACCTATTGTGTCCTACTTATGGCTTTTTTTTTTCAGATTTGTTGAACATAGCTTTTTTCCTATTAGAAATGGTCCACTTATACTAAATATATCAGAAAAAGATTCAATTTCAATATGTTATGGGTTAAGGTAGAGTAAAAGGCATTTGATCAGGTTAGTGGGGCTTAAATTCTCAACTAAGAAAGGGACTTTTTTATTTTAGCAATAGCAAGAGTTTATTGTGGAATTAGCCATTTTGTGATTTTTTTCAGGTATTTAGATAATAAAATATGTTTAATTATGAGGTATTGTAAGAATGAATACAAATAAAGCTGTATTAAGAAACAATCCAACAAACTTCGACTCTGCTTGGTGCATTAAAGGATGATCTAAGTTGTCAAGAGGGATGCATGTTGCCATCAAAAGGAGACGTTTTGAAGCATTTTTTCTACCACAGAAGAAAACAAATGCAAGGCCCTAATATTTCCAAAGAGGAAAACATTTTGAATGTTTTGAAAAAAGTTCAAACAATTGGGAAAAGGCGTAAGACATAAAACCCCACGAACCATGCTACTAAACTTGATAAAATTACATGAAACAGTAATAAAGAGTAAAAAAGCTAAATGTTATGAAACCAAAAAACAAAGTTACTTGGGTCAGTTGAATGATCTGTTTGATATTTCTACACAAAACGTATTTCATGAGATAAGAACGGATTCCCTAAGAACTCAGGACAAATTAAAGAGGACATAAATTTCCCAGAAGACTAAAGAGGGGAGAGGAAGATGTGTCTTGGCCCTTCAGATAAAACTTGTGTGTCAAAAATGCAAAGGAAAGAAGTAAGATTCGATGAAGAAAGAAAGCGACAAATGAAAGAAGCTGAACGAAAAGCACTGGAAAAGAGATCAGGCAATCCAACCATCACTGAGAGTGATGACACAGATAATTCTTCAGGTGAAGAATATTCTCCAGAAACCCAGCCAGGCCCATCAAAACCAAGACCAAGTAGTTTGCTTCAATCAACACTAGTATCAAACACAGCAGATCGTTTGAGACTCTCCATAAGGCAACGTACAGTTTTTGCATCAGTTCTCGCCGCAGAGTGTGGCAAAAACAGAAGAAATGAGCATATCCAAAACTACTTCAGCTCGAGCAGCTACAATATCAAGAAAAAGAACGTGGCAGGACATCCAAGGTGATTTCGTTCCTCCCCAGTATGTTCTTATCCATTGGGATAGCAAAATGATCTGTAATTTATCAGGTGGAAAGGAGGAAAGATTGGCAATACTAGTTACTGGGGAAAATGATTTTGAGAAATTACTCTCCGTAGCAAAAATCAAAGACAATAGCGGATCAGCACGAGCAACAAGCGTGTTTGAAACCATCTCAGAATGGAGGCTAGAAGACAATGTGTATGGGCTAGTGTTTGATACAACTGCCTCAAACACCGGATGGAAAAAAGATGTATGCCAAAAGGTGGAAGAACTTCTTGGAAAAAAATTACTGTGGATGGCATGCCATCATCATATTTCTGAGAGGATTTTGGCTACTGTCTACATCAGAATATTTGGCAAAACTAATTCACCTGAAAATGAAGCCCTTTAAGAACTTTAGAGTGTGTTTGGAAAAATATTGACACTAAACTGCCTCACAGACACCTTGAAATAAAAGATAGGTATTTAAGAGATATGAAAGAATCCAGCATCAGTTTTATGAATGATATTCTTAACCAAAAGAGTTCCCTTCCTCGCGATGACTATAGAGAATTGGCAGAGACAATTCTCCTCAATCTGAATGAAGTGCCTTCCAGAGGAATTCATTGGATTAAGCCAGGATCCTTCCATCATGCAAGATGGATGGCTTCAATCCTTTACACCAATAAAATGTATGCCTTCTCTCACCAAGCTGGCTACGATGATGTCACTATTCAAAAACTTGAAAGATTTTGTCAGTTTACATCCCTTTTTTATGGAAAATATTGGTTGTCCTGTACTAAATCATCCGACGCTCCTGTAAATGATCTTAGATTCTACAATGAATTGATAAAATACAAAAAAATAGACAATGAGGTTGCCGAATCTGCCCTTGCCATTTTTTGAGGTCATTATTGGTGCTTGACTGAAGAGCTCGTCCCCATGGCTTTGTTTGGCTCTGTTAATAATGAAGAAAAGGTTAGATGGCCAAAGAATTAACAAAATATGATCCTCCTCAAGCGTTCACACCAGGTCAGCCTATCTTCCCTATTCTGAAGCAGGGTGTCAGACTTCATCGCCTCATAGGTCCAAGATCTTGGTACCTATTCAGACTTCTCAACTCATCTAGGGAATGGATTAAAAAACCCATATCATTATGAGAAGATGACGATTTTAAAAGAATGAGGGGCCTTATTTCGTCTGCCAAAGTAGTAGATGACACGGCAAAAAGTTCCTAAGATTACATTCTTTTGTTTTAACTTTTATTTTCTTGTTATTGGTAAAGATCTTTTTTGTGTTATTTTTGAGAAATAAATAAAAAAAAACGCTGGGGCTTTGTTAACATTGTCAAAAGCTTAAAGTATTTTAATTTATATAATTTTAACCTAATGTTAACCAAGTTGTTCCCACTTCGATTCGGTAAGATGAATAAAGTTCTTACTCGTCTTATCCTTTCGAGGGCCATCGCCGCAGAGCTGCATTGGGATGATCCTCTAAGGAGGGCGGTAACACCCTACTACTGTTTCTTGTACCTTACTGAATAAAGCTTCGAATTACCTTTCTTTTGATATCAAATATGTTGATATCTGACAAAAATCTTGTTAATTTAGGTTGATTACAACACAAAAAATTAGTATTTCTAGCATTTTCGGGGGGGGCCCATTTTCGGGGGTGGGTCGGGGACCCCAAAATTGTTAAATTGAATCTTTTTTTATATATTTAGTAAAAGTGAACCATTTCTAACAGGAAAAAAGGTATGTTCAATGGATCTGAAAAAAAAGGTAATAAGTGGGACACCCTACAGTGACCCTATTGCATAGTGACATGAAGCTCCATCTTGTTGAAAGACAAGTGTCGAGAATGCCATCTGAACGAAGTTGGAGTTCAAGAAACTGCTGAAGCATGTCAAGATAAATTGGCCCTGTTACCGTAACTTCTGCAAAGAAAAAAGGTCAGTAAATCTTCGATCTTATCATACCCAACCAGACATTAACTTTGGGAGGCTCTCTCTCTCCCATTCGTAGAGATACGGCAATTATGTCGATTAACCTTTCCGCATGTGTGGAATGTCGCCTCATCGAAGAAGAGAATGGGGCTTAATAAGTTTTCGGTATGAATTTTTTCAATCAATTCTGTGCCCATGGCGGCTCTTCGTGTAACTCATGTAGTACTTGAATATGGTAACTTTTCTTTTTTAATGTTGATTTTAAAATCCTTAGAACAGTCGTTTTTGGTATGCTCAGTCATGTGATGCTGTGGGAGTTGACACAAAGATTTTTTTCAAAGGCATCTCTTACCAATTCAACATTTTCTTGAGAAGTACCTGGACGTCTAGATCTTGCTTCATCATGAACAGATCATGTTCTTTTAAATTTATTGACCAGCTCGCGAATTGCTTTGTCTATAGGTCGTGGTTTGTGAAATCTTCTTTCGAATGTTTCTCGAACTACTTCGCACTTCTTCCCATGGATAAGTACCGTAGTGTTACTACCATCACACGTTCTTGTACATCCATTATCATGTATGGCCTGTAGAAAATAAAATAGAAATATAATTATTTAAGCAAAATATGTAGATAAACTTTTGGACCACCCTGTATTTGTAGTCACACTCTTTTTCTCTCAACTTCAAGAATCGTATTTATATTTACATACACTTTCAATAATCTCCTTTCACATACGTCAACAAAACTTATCAATATTCTCCGAAATTCATATATCATATACACACAGGCGTATAGGCCGGGAGGTTTGGGGGGGGTGAAGCCCTCAGATTCGCAAGTTTCCGAATAGTTTCGGGCAAATGCCTCAAAATTTGGGCAAAGTCCTAAAACGATGGCGGAAATATTAGAGTTTATTAAAATTAAATTCGGATGTACTAATTAAATCAAACATAAATTATGCCTCACCAGCCGAAGAAAGTTTGGAGCTAGTTGCCGAATTTTATGGGTTGGACAAAGATGACTCGAGGCAGAGCAGGGAGTATTTCAGACTTTCAGATCGAAAAATCCGACCCTTAACAATGAGACTGCTGCCGATGTCGTAGAAGCCACGCACCAAAATGAACTGATTGAGTTAATACCAGATTTCCACAAAGTTACTATTCTCGCAATTATTCCAGCCACATCATACACTGCAGAACGATCGTTCAGTGGGCTACGAAGGATGAAGACACCTTCGCAGCACGATGGGACAAGAGCGACTGGACAGTATTGCTCTCATCAGTGACCAGTCTCGAGCGAGCTTACACTAACAGCGTGAATGGAAATGATATAGATAAGATAAATATAATCATCTTCGGCAAAAGAAAGAAAAGGGACTTATTTATTCTAAGGTTTGCATTCAATTCATCCGCAGTAGGTGGTATTTTCATTTAGTGCTGAATGTTATCGAGTGATTATTACGTCACCTCCGCAAATAGTAACTGATACCTGTGGTAAGTTGACTCCAACACAACAGTCGAAAAATTTATGTTATCTGATTGGAAAAAAATTGTGTTTTGTTAGAATTAATTTTTTGTAGATGCATAAAAAATATGTATATTTTATAATGCTCTGTGAATATATGCGCATTATTATTGCAACAAAGTCTTTCATTTCCTTGCTATGTTAAGTTCACTATGTCGGCATCGGAAAATTCGGGCACCTTGGAAATTTTTCGGGCAAATTGCGAGCCGCCTCTCCCCAGAAAAAAAAATGAAGCCCGTACGCCTATGATCATACCCGCTCTCTTTTTCAAATTCAAATTTACTCCTCTTTCTTTAAAATTGTTTCTTTTATCTCTCGCATTACCCAATCCACATAAACCTAGAACCACCATGGAGATATCCTACACATTTTTGACTTACCACAGCATTAACATTTGTGAAGTACTTGTATAATTAATGTAATTTCAGAAGAACCAATTATTATTCGCTGACGATGCTATCGCCAAAAGATTAAATTTGATCTTACTACCTCTGTTGTCCCAATTTTAATTAGTTTATCTAGACCAGAGATCGCAAACTCCCGGCCCGACATCTCGAAAAAAGGACCAATCTTACAAATTTAAGAGCTCGTAATTCAGGCCCGCGTCACCGCATGCGTGTTCTTCCACCTGACTCTCCAATTTCCTTTCCTACCCATTTCCCTTCCTACGAGTCCCTACGAATTTTCATGATTTATGAGGTCGGTGCGCCAGCATTTTTAAAATTTTACGATATAAATACCCAAAATTAAAGGCATAATTTGCCAGTGTTGTTCATATTCGGAAGCACCCATATTTGCGAGTAGCTTTTTCCTTTATTGAAAATTGAAAATTAACAACAACCGGCTTCGCTCATGGCTCAGTGATGTTCGCCTACAGTCCATCATGAAAGCAACATCTTCACAACCTTTGGTGCCTGATATTGATGAAACTGCGAGAAGAGGGGATGTCAAGTATCAAGATAACAGATCCAGCCAGAGCCAGAACTAATCTTCATTGCGTACCAATAATGTAATTGCAACTGAAAATTTTTTCTGTTTTTCTTCACCTATGACTCCTTTTTGATGAAGCCTAATTTTCAAACTTTTAAATTATTCTAATGTAGTTCGTTTTTTTGACGAATATTAAAAATATTTCGGGTATTAACTCTCTCAGGTTTATTTTATTAATTTATTATTCCTACACTGTCTTATCTCGTCGGCCCCCAACTAGGGCCCGGGAGAGACGGGTACTGACCGGGCTGGAACATAGGTGGTGGTGGTCAGTGACGTCGTGCCTATAGGCCCCCCCCCAAATTTTTTGAGAAAAATTAAAGTTTAAACCCTGTGCTTTGAACCAGCCGAATCGGCCGATTGCGGTAGGCTACATACCAGCTGCTTCGGTAATGACATTGCTTAAGTGAATGAAATAATATAAAATAAACAAATGAGGACATTGACAGTAAATGTAGTCTTAGGTGCCGTTCAAAAATTACGTAATGCTATTTTGGCTAAAACCTGACACCCTCCCCATGTAACGCTCCGTAACCTGTGTGGTGGGGGAAGTGTTACACAACATCTTAGGGGATCTGGTTTAGCGTTACAGAAAGACGTTCCTGGCTGGGGTGTCAAGTTTTAGCAAAATTGGTGTTACGTAATTTTTGAAAGGCCCCTTACACAAGATAAGTAAAATTGCAAATAGAAGTTCAGAAGTAGAACGTGTGTGTTGGTATAATATGATAATAGCTGGATTTATTAGCTGGATAATGGATTGATAATGATAAAGAACGAGGGCTTCTTGGAAAAAAAAATTTTTCCAAATTACATGGATCGTAGAGAGATGATTATATTGGCCATACCCCGGGATCTATGCCCAAGGTCTTAAGGCTTGGTCCCCAATTCTTTTTTGTGCACGACGCCTCTAGTGGTGGTGATTGGGGGTAAAGGAGCTGGAAATCAAAAGTAGCACCAGGCCCCGTGATTCCTCTCCCGAGCCTTGCCCCCCAACATAGAATTCGGATCCCACGTAAAGCTGTGGGTCTCTTCCGTCATATGACCTTAGATGTTGCGAAGGAGGTTAAACAACCCCAATAAATTAATCCCCCAACACTGCAACCCCACCCGACTCGCATATTCAGGCCTAATGTTGCCAAATGGCTCTGTCACTGCAATGAGCTTGCGTCTTTGCTACCCTACTTGCAAAATAATATTTCTTTACAAATAATAGTGACGATAACAATGATGCAGATGTTTGGCCCGCAACTTTGTCAACAATCAAAATAGCTGCGACAATCAGTTTTGGACTCAGTATTATGGTTTTAGTAGAGTATCAGAAATGGAATACTCTACAAATTATTTTTGTTTACTGTGTAAAAACAAAACTAAATTAGGTCATTACAACAAAGAAAGGTTGAGAAGTACTTACGGCACTTGAGGCGACATTTATCATCAAAAAGATGCTGCATCATCGTACAGGAGTTTGTATTACAGTTACACAATGGAAAAATATTTCTCCCGATTTCAGTGGACCTAACGCGTTGCCTCCAAAATTTCTCCTTCAAATTATGGCATCAGCGAAGTTCTTCGAGCTAAGGAAAGTTTAAAAAATAATGAAGTCTGAAGATGATTCTCAAACTGAAAGTGAAAGTTAACAAAGCGAAAAAATGTTCAAAGCTTCCAGGGAATACCTGCGGCGATCACGTATGTTGGGTACGGACATTAACCCCTTGATGGTTCCTCCCGTGACGCGCTACGATGATGAGTATGCGCTCATGACTAATGTTGGTTATTTAGAAGCAAATATTTCTTGTAGTGCGCTGCAAAGCTTCTTTGATATTCGAAGTATGCACTGGGAGTTGTTGATGTCATTATGAAAGAAAATCGTGTCGCGAGTCGTTCAGAAAGGGTTAAGCATCCATCGAACGCCTAAGTAACTACACTAGTGCACGAACACTTTATATCGATTCACGTTTAATGAACCCTTTTCTAGTGAATACTTGTACTCCCCTTCTTCTCTCCAAATTTTCATAGACGAAAGTAGGTCTCATTCCCAGAATTAATATTCAAATAGTTTTGAGAGTCGATTTGTTCCAAGATTGAAAGATTTAACCCTTTAGGGACGACCGGTACAAATTGGTAACTTTTCAAATATTGTACACGCATTTGTAACTTAACCCTACAAAATATTCCAGTGTAAGGGTTAAAATTTTTAACCCTCATTAGGAAAAATATTTTAGCGATAATAGTAGTAGTGAAAATAAAGGTGTAAAACCTAAATTTAAGTTTTTCTTAATTTTATCAGGGTTTTTTTTTTTTTTTTTTTTTTTAAAGGGACGAAAGTAAAAAGCTTAAAACTGTACATGAAAAAATTAAATTTACCCAATTCACTAAGGCGACGTCGTAGCCAGTGCTGTAACACCGCTTCCCGTATAGGTGAAGGAAATTAAGCGACATTAGATCGGACAGAAGTTGGATGAGAGAATGTCCTCTGCGTTCAGACTATGGAGTGACCAGTAGTTCGGATCCCACGTAAAGCTGTAGGTCATCTAATATGACCTTAAATGTTGACGAGGAGGTTAAACTACCCTATCGTTACTATTACCCAATTTACTCAACATTGGTTTTACAATTTACTATGACAAATAATTGTAAAGCTAGACTATTTTATTTAATTTGGCCCTTAAGCTTTAGGCTTTAATGGGCTCATACCCTCGAATCACAAATAGAAGCTTTCTTTCAAAGCAGGGATGGGAAACTGAATCGAACTGGAATCGATAAACTGTAAAACCGATATTATTTTACGAACTGAAAACAAATTGACAACTAAAATCGAAATTAGAACCGAAATTGAAAAACAATAAAAACTGAAATCTGAATTCGAATAGATTAAAAAAAAAGTTTTGCATTTCAGTTTTGAGGAGCACTTGGATTGCAAAAAAAAATATAAAATTAATTATTTTCATTTTTTTTTGCGACTTAACATTTGTATGGATTTAAAATATCCATTTATCCTTTAATTCGATGTGGAACGGCTTTTTTTCTCTTTTCAAAATGATTTTAAGTCCTTAAAGAAACAATTTGTTGCCCGAAAACATTGACACTATTTTAATTGTTCGCTCTAATTCTAACACGAGAGTTTACGAGATATTTGTATTTTGTATATAAGAAAGAGGTGCATTTAATTCTTTTATTCCCCTTTCTAATACTATTATTTATACATTTCACACGTGTGCTTTAAAATTTAAAAAGTGTACTTCGGGCTGATTCAGTTGGCTATAGATGCTTACATGGGTGCTACTGTAGTATGCGGTCTACCTACGATTCGGCGGTCTACCTTTTAATTATAGCTTCTTATCTTGTTTACTAATTGTTTGTTTACATCCCATTGTCAATCGCCCTTGACGATTGGTTAGGTTTAGTCATGATATTTTCGTTAGTTTTAACGAAAATAATCATGATTAAACCTAACCAATCGTAGGTAGACCGCATACTACAGTAGCACCCTTACATGTTTAATCAAACAAAAGTAAAAATAGTTACTAAAGCAAATTCTCTTTGAAAAACAGAAATAGAATACAAATATAAAATTAAATCTGAATTTGTCAACAGGGTACCCCCCAAAAATAATATAAATAGTAGAAAGACATTCTTAAAGAAAAACGAATTTAAATTTAATCGAACTGAAAAAAATATAAAATTTGAATCTAAAAATAAACTCAAATCTAAAAAAACTTAAAAACTTAAACTTAAATCGAAACTGAAATCGATATTTTTGCAAACTTAACTGAAATCGAAAACAGGACTTAAAAATTTATGTTTCCCATCCCTGTTTCAAAGTAATCTGATGCTGTTCACCTTTCACGAGGTGAAAGGTCTGCAGTTTTACTGACGTCAATAGTCCAGCTGTCTCATTACATTACAAGTGAATTACATATGGATAACATGAAGCCACTCGAGGTCAATCTAGGTTATCCAAGTTGGATAAATGGTCTATAGCTAAATAATTAAAATATTTTTCAAAATAGTAAATATATAATTAACTGACTTACAAATTATTTAGACAATTTACAGTGTTTCTCTTAGGCAAATCATACCAAAAAACCTACCACTCCATGACGAAATTATTTTTGTACAGCCATCTCACAAATGCTTTCTAATTTTCTCTGTCACGAAATATGTTCAATATCTGTATATTTCCTCTTAAGCAATCTCTCAAAACTAAACATACCCACTTCACTTACTTTTAGGGTGACCATACGTCCCGATTTTCCATATTTTAAGTATTAATTATATACTATGCGAATGTAAAACTATAAGGTGTGTATTATTATATTTAGTATTCATATACTCTAAAAAAAATTTCAAAATAAGCCTATAAGGTATAGGGCATAGATCCACCCCCGTCCCGGTTTTTCCAAACCTAAATCTGGACACCCTACTTTGAATATTAAAACTATTTACCCAATTTTTAATCATTCACTATATTCAAACTTTCTTAAAAGTGGGGACAAATTTGGTTGGGCCGATGTTGACCAAGCTGCTGCTGCTGCTGCTGCTGCTGCTACCCTCGTTATTTTAAGTCGATTTTAGTAAATCAAAGTAAATTTGGGATGACAACGTTAAATTAGTAATAAGTCACACTGCACTTGGAAGATAGAACAAAAGTTCCAAGAACTCCATTCATGAAATTCTTGCTCCTTTAAAATGTTCCTTCTGCGTTCACTGTTCACACTAGTTTTGCCGACTTCAACGGAAGGATGGAGGATCATTTATTTATTTTCAGGGAAAAAAAAAAAAAAAAAAAAATGGTTGATCTCGGTTGATTTAAAATTGCTAAACTAAATTTGTTTAGTCATTCTTCACTAAGTGTACTTGCTAATTTTTCACCAGCATGTTCTTTGGAGCAGAATTTGTTGCACGCGTTTATCTCAAAAAGGTTTACACCGTACACGAATTAGGAGAAATACTACTTGAAACAGGAATTCACGAAAAATTCTTTTATGCACATATCGTGTAACTTGTGTTTGTGTTTTTTTTAAATCCTGATGACATTCTTTGAGCCCTTAGAATCGGCGGGATTTGAACCGGAAAGTTTACGTTAGAGCCAGCGCCCGTAGCACAGTATGGAAAAGTTTCCTCAAACGAAGTGGAGGTTGAGGATTCAAATCGAGATAGTAGTGGTGCTGATACTACTATTACTACTAGTCAGAGGGATGGGCCGTATTAGTTGGCCAGTTTCTGGCCCTCCTTATGGGGCATCTGTAATCAAAGAATATAAAAACTTCAGGGAATTTAAGGGTTTATCAGCGGTACTGCCCGAACCTTTTGCGAAGCTAAAATTCCAGGCGATGATCCGGTTTTCAGTTGAAGCACGCTTCCACCGCTCGAAAAGGAAATGGATTCACGAATGAATGACAGTTGTAGGTGCAATCATCTAGCGTAATCAAACACTTAAAAATTAGTTTAATTTAATAGATCAGCAATAATTTTTTGAAGTTTCAACTAATTCCGTATCACCCCTCCACAACCACGGGAAAAAGCTACATACATTTAGCCGTTCAGTCATTACTGACCAAATGACCAATGTAACGTACTTTCGGTTATTTTCACCCGAACATTCTATTACTACCAAATCGTACTTCTGGACTTACCTCGATTCAGCAGTTTTCAGTTCAAGAATCCCACTCCAAACGAATATTCCGTATCTCCACTTACTCTACAGAGGATATAAAACTATACCTTCAGATCTGATTTATTAAAAAAAAAAGAAAAGGAAAAAAATTCCTAGGTTATCTTACATAATGAAATGAAAACCTATTCTATATCCTGGATAAACTCTGCCATGGCTATCAAAAACTTTGTGGAAAAACGGAGGGAGGGAAAAAAAAAAAAAAAAGAAAAAAAAAAAGTGGAACTGAAAAATTTCCTTTTGAGGACTGAGGAATAAACGTTTCAAGCCTGGCTTTCCGTTAACAACTAGTACACCAGATACATGAAACTCGAATCACAGCTTTTATATTTAAAACAATTTTATAACCACTAAAAAGAAATTCCAAGCTATAACAATAATATCTTCGGCTTGAAAACAAAATGGTATTTAAAATTACTGAAACAACAAATTACTTTCAATTTATATCATGTAGAGAATATAGAGCTTTTTTTTGTAGTTTTTTTTTTTTAACATTACCGGAAGAAATATGGTAGAAAAAGTTTTAATTTTTCACTTACAATAATTTCAACATTGAGATCAAGTTGAAAAATACATTAAATATCATACAAAACACAAAAAGAAAAATATTTATGTAAAAAATAATTTATATTCAATATAAAAAACAGTGCACTCCTTACTAATATATCATCTCCCACCTGTACAAATTTACAAATAAATAAACTTAGTTACTTTTAGTTCGCACTACACACTCTTCACCATTGATATTTATAAGATTTGCGCCAAGTTTAAACTGATTCCACGTACCAGCACCAATGAAATACTAATTCCCAAACGCAACTAAAGTGAGTCGGTAAGAGGGTAATCCACTAGTGCAACCCTTGTAGTAAAGTTGCTGGTAAGACAGATGAGAGCTTATTGCTTATTTATTAAAATGCTGTTACCAGGCAACGGATATTTACAAAACTCTTAGAGAGCTTTCTCACGAGGCTGTTTGCTCCTTATCACCATTCTTGATGGGATTGGGGGGGGGGGGGGGGGGGGGGGCATCACGCCTGAACGGAGCTAGTAGCTTCCTTACACTAGATGTGACTAGGACTTAAACGATCACAAGCCAGTAAAGCTGAGTCATTACCACTTGCTTCATATGCCAAAAGCAGGTTTCGTTGCTTGGACAATGCCTGGTTTGTCCAGTTGTAAGCTGTCCTTTCTTTAAAAAGACTCCTTAAGACTTCTTAAGCCCTATTAAAGACTTCCTAAGACTTCTTAAGCCTCATTAAGACTTTTTAAGTTTATTTAGACTTCCTTTGGATCAGCTTTTCCACTTGGAATGAGACTGTTGATTGTGAAGACCCGCCGTTGGAATCATATCGAGGAAATACTGTCGCTGCATTTCGGCCGCTTGCCTCAATAGGTCTTGATGCTGTTGCTGTAGCATGTTTTTACTACTGCTGCTACTGCTACTGCCGGGGCTACTGTTGGACGATGAAGGCGCTGAGGATGCAACCGCTCCCAGCTGAGCAGCCATGAGCTGTTGTAGCTGTTGCAATCCAAACGGATTATAAGGGTTCAGCAAATATGGAGCAAGCATATGCGCAGCTGGCATTTGCTGAGCTGCTGCAGCGGCTGCAGCAACAGCGGCAGCATTTCCTCCAAGGCCCTGCTGCATTCTTAAAAGCTGTGCCTGAGCCGCTTGCAGTTGTTGGAGGGCAGCTGGATTGGCCATCGCCGAAGCCATTGCTGCAGCTGCATTCATATTTTGCAGGAACTGTTCCTTCTGCTGTTTCGTAAGACCAGGCGGTAAGAACATCTCTTCCTTCCTCTGTTGTTCTCTTTCGCGCTCTCTCTGTCTCTCTTTTTCTCTCAATTCCCTCTCTCGTTCCCGCTCTCTTTCCCTCTCCCGTTCCCGCTCTCTCTCCCTCTCCCGTTCCCTCTGCCTTTCCCTCTCTCTCTCTCGTTCCCGTTCCCTCTCTCGCTCTCTCTCCCTTTCACGCTCTCGTTCTTCCCTCTCGCGGAGCCGCTCCTGTTCTTTGTGCCTCTCCCTCTCTCTCTGCAGGTGAAGTTGCGCAGCCACAGAAGTCGATCTATGAGCGGCAGCGGCGGCCAAATGCTGGTAATCAGGTTTCACTGCTGTCACTGAAACACTGGCAGGCAGTCTAGAAGTGCTAGCAACTGATACAGCTGTCAGAGACACTGCTGAATTCATGCTGATTTCAGGTTGGGGGGATGGCTGTAACAAAAAAAAAAAAACACCGAAAGAAAAACGTCGTCAATCGAAGTTGCAGTCCTACAAAAGTAAATTTTATGGGACTATTTCATTTTAAACTACTTGAAACCGAAATACTTCTACTTCAAATGGAATATGTAGTAATAATAAACAAACCCAACACGCTATAATTATTGAAGTCCCTAATCAATATTTTATAATAGGAGCAGCATTTAAAAGTTAAAAATCCATTATATTCTACTGCACTGCCAATCGTCCCTAAATCCAGTTTTAAGTCAATCATTTTAATTAATATAATTAATTTATGAGATTTGTCTACTTTCAATAAAATTTATCATCATCATCAATACCTGTGACGGCCGAACTTGAGCTAAGCGAGCTTCAATTTCCTGTTCCTGCTGTAATGCTTTCATAAAAGCAGCCTTCAATCGGTTTGTATGTTCCTGCTTCAGTGTTTGTTTCATATTATTTGTAACACATTGTTCACAAACAACCTTTGGCTCGAAGATTTCATTTTTGGCTGTAACTACGGAACAATATAATTATAGATTTATCGTAAAATGGTTTCGTATTAAATTACACATTCTACAAGTATATAAAGTAAAAAAATATGTAGGGGACAGACACACACACAGTCAACCTAACCTAACTCGCATTAGTATCGCACAAGCACGCACAAAAAAGCTTTAGAATTCATTACTCTCAAAGTTTTAACCCCTAAGTGCCTCATATTTTTAGTTTTATTTATTACTTTCACTGTTTTTGATCGTTTAGACCTAACTTCAAATTCCAAATTAAAAAGTATGTTCCAATTGAAGGTAAAATTTCACCAACCTACACCCTACCCCAAAATATGTTGCATAAAATAAAGTACTTGCGTAGAAAGGAGTGGGAAAACTCGGTAGTGGTGGTATATTTTCGAATTTCATTGAGGATTTATAGAATTAGGTTTACACGAGAGCATTTAAAAACAGTAACCCAACCAATATGTTAAATAATGATGCTGGTTAGCCCCCCAACATACCTTTCTCCTTATTTCCCTCTTCACTCTCTGAACTCTTCTCATTAGCAGTGGCACCATTACTGTTGTTCGTGGTAATATTATTATTATTATTATTAGTAGTAGTAGTGCTACTGCTATTATTATTGTTACTACTACGTTGTTGTTGTTACTGGATTTGAGGCAGCTATTTCTATTCCACTTCCAGGCAGGGGTGAAATCGGTGCCACACTGGCTGCAGATGAATGGAATGGGTTTGGGGTCGGTGAGTGTGTGGTGAAGGATGTACTCGACACACTGCTCGAGGCCCAGCAAGTAGATGAATTCGGTGTTACTTGGGTTGGGGATGAAATGCATTTCCGGCGGGGGAGGTTTCGGGGGAGGTATCTATAGGAAGAAGAAGAGATTTATTCTCGTTTTGAAAACATTAAAAAAAAATTAAAGAATTAGACCTTCGGGACCTAACCACTGAATATATTTATTACAGAGGGGATGCACAGTGTAAAAATTAATCGAAGGAAAGCCTACAAAGCACTTTAAAAGCGATACCTATTTCAACACAATTGGAGACTAATAGTCATTTAATCGCTAACCCGCCTATTATTCATAAAGCAATTGAGGCGGGTATTACAGATACGCTGGTAATCTTTAAAGGGCTGATGATCAGTGATAATTACCCGTAATAAAGTCTTCTCCAACTGTTTCCTAAGAGCGAGCCTGGCGGCAGCTTGCCTTTGCGCAGGAGTCTGGCCATCGTCTCTCAAAGAAGTACTACTACTCACTACCCCACTACTACTACTCCCTACGCCGCTACTGTTGGAAGTAGGCTGAGGAACAAAATTGAAAATAATTAGTAATAATAGTTCATAAGTTTCTTTCAAATAATCTGTATAAAAAGTAAACCAAACTGTGGGTGGAGTTCAAACACTTTCTTTGAAAAGCAAAAACTTTAGAGAGACTACCATAACACTTAGGGGCCCCCTATTTCCGCACACGGAGGGGGTTGAGCGTGAACTCAAAAGTCACTCGAGCAATCAAAACGAGACAGAGACGGGAGTCGAACCCGGGCCTATTCAGCCTGAGTCCAATCTCCAACCAACCAACCGAACCATTGGAGTAATGACAAGTAATCATCATTTGTACCAACTACTACTAGTAATATTCATTTTGGTGACAGTAATGAACTTCAAAATAAAAATAGTAATTATTGATTGATAAGCAATTCATTCATTTCTTAAACGTTAATGTTCTATGGGAACTTTTTTCCGAAACTATATATAAATGCACCATCTAAATGGTAATTCACTTCTAAAATTTAACTTTGGTAATTATTTATTTTTTTCAATGTCAATTACGAGTGACCTCATTATATTAAAAATACAACTTCAACAATCTTGCAAACTTTATTTAAAGCAATACTGAGGATACGGTCGGGAAGGAGCAAAGGACGGCTAAGCAGATTAAGGTCAAGATAAGGAAAAGTACTATACAAAAACAAATAAAAATTGTAATTTATAAAACAAAAATCCAAAGAATGTAAACTGAACAAAAATGGTAATGGTAAAATCAAACCTTGATGGTAGCTCTGTCTGTAGATGGAGAGGGTGAGGAGTGAGAGGTGGAGAGGATGGAGTGGTGTTGGGGAGTGGAGGACGAGCGCACCTTGCAGATGGACACCTGGGAAGGCGAGTCCCTAGGACCGGGGCTCGAAGAGGCTGAAGGAGAGTCCTTGCGAATGATCTCTACCTCGCGAGATAGATTGAAAGGAAGGTTCAACTTTGTGGGAAGACCAGACAGTAGGTTACTAGTACTGCTACCGGTACTACCAGCGTGACTACCCCCGGCGCTAGTAGAACCGCCACTGATACTGTTATTGAGGGCGTTTAATGCGCTCAAATTACTGCTACTACTGCTGCTGCTGTTTGCGCAACTCGTTGTGAGGTTTGTGGTGCTGATTGTACTGCTGTTGTTGTTACTAGAGCTGTTGCTCGTCTTGCTGTTTGTGTGGCTGGATCCGGAAGCGGTGCTCGTTAAATTGGTTCCTGAAAAATCGTAGACGATCTTCATATACGACCACCGTTATTCTTATGGAATGTTTGTCAGCATTACAGTAATAGGTCTATAGAAAGAATCATCTTCCCACGCAACAGCATTCCTTCTTACCTCTATCCTTAAGATGTTTTTGAGCTTGTAAATTGGCAGGTAGAAGAGGGTCGTTCAAAGCCGCATTTTTGGCAGCCGCTTGCATCTGATGGTGGTTCTTCACGGCTTGCTTATAATCACGTGACGCCTTGAAATGGGCCGGTATGGGAGATGCAGAGGCCTGAATGCAAAGAAATAGAGTAAATGGGGGTTCCTTCGAAGAACTTTACCGAAACAATACCGATTTAGAAAAGTACTTCCATCTAAAACACCGTATGCTTAAGACAAAACCGAGAAAATCTTTATATTTATTCAAATGACTGAAATCTCAAAGAACGAATTAACTCGCCCCCTTTTAAATCCTACGGAATTCCATTCACTATGTACTGAAGGAAGCCATTCCAAGTATTTACCATTACTAAAAGAAACTAAACTTCGATTGACTGGTTGTAAATCACGAAATATTTTTACATTAGGCCTATTAAAATTCTTACTTTGAAAAAAATGGTGACACCGAACACTAACCCTAAAATATTTAAACTCTTTCCATTGATTTGTATTTTGTTGCTCACATCCGAATTACTCCTGTACCCAAATACATTTAACCGAGCAGAGACCCCACCCAATCTTCATGACTACAATTAGTATAACATTCATTTCATTCACAGCTTTGTTGAATTAAGACAATCAGATCTCCCATTTCTATACAGCAAGTATACCATTCAAGAATTCTTACAATTTTACAAAAATTTAACAACCCCAAACTGTTATTAAAAAGTTCAATAAAAAATGTCTCTTACCTAAATGCTCCTTACGACCCGACCCGCTTTCCGCGTGGGCACATTTGACTCAAAAAATTTCATCAGGCTTAGCTAAAACACTCAATCTGTACCTTATGCTATCATCCTTCTTAATTCTTATAGCTTGCCCCTAGAAAACTTTGTTTACACATTTATTCCTAATTTAATTATTCAGAGAATTTTTTTGTCACCTCTGAATTTCACCCATCAAGAGTAATGTATTTAAAATATGCCGCGAGCATTTGTCATATTTCTGTTTTCATAGAACTTGGTATTTCATTTTATAATAATTTACAGCCTCAAATGTCAACCATTTTATTTAAGCATCTTCAGTTCATGCCTAAAAAGACGACCATACGGGTATCTCGCGCGTGTATATGTGGAGTTGTATCCTTCACTTCCTATGCGCAATACGGTGTGAAACTGGGCTGGATCACATCAATTGAAATCACTCTCCCCCGTGTCCCTGACTCGGGCACATGGCCCGCCAACGCGGTCCTTCTTAAAATTACGTTAAAATGCGTACTTTTACGCAAAACTTCCTTTATGAAGAGTTGGGAAGGGAAATAATTCCTGATACTAAATAAATTTAAAAATTTATTTAGTAGTACTAATACTACACCCATATTTTTCAAAACTTAAAAATGCTATGTAAATTTAAGCAAACGTTTTTTCAGTGCACGAAATTCTTTTGCAGAACTACAAGCCTATACAGGATGGGCCGTAAGTTTCCATACATAGGAAAAATAAACATTTTTTTTATGGACAACCATTTTTATTTATATAATATGCTCTACATGGTTGCCATTGTTTTGAAAACACATTTCAATACGTGTTCCCCACTGTTGATGAACACGCATTAGCACAGTTGACGTTATGCTTGTAATGGCGTTGGTGATACGTTCCTTTAGATGATTTATGTCTCGTATCTTTTCCTGATACACCATGGCCTTCAAGTGCCCCCAAAGATAGAAATCAAGGGGGGTGAGATCTGGGGATCTGGGAGGCCACTCCACAGGACCACGCCGACCAATCCAAGCATCCGGAAACTGCTGCTGATCCAAATACCGACGCACGTGAAGACCATAATGAGGTGGAGCTCCATCTTGCTGGAAGTAAACTGGGAAGTTACCTTCCTCGTTTAGCAGGGATGGGAAAATCTCTTCTTGCAACATGTTAAGATACCTTTCGGCATTAAGATTTCCACTGACAAAAATTGGTCCAATAATTCTGTCACCCTATATCCCGGCCCACACCATCACTTTACCGGCACCTTGCATCTTCGTCGGACTCAGCCAGTTAGGGTTAGCATTACTCCAATAACGTATGTTTTGCAGATTAACCTCTCCATTGACGTAAAAATTTGCTTCATCAGTAAACAAGATCTTACGTCAAACGCATATTCTTAGGGTATCTGAAATATAAAAACAAACGTTTAATTTTTCCTATGTATGGAAACTTACGGCCCACCCTGTATTGCTGGGCTCTAAGTAAATTTTGAATATACATTTTCTTAATAATTAACTGAACTTCCTCCACCTGTTTAAAAAAAAACAGCTATAGAATGGCACCAGTTTCTGATGCTTTTATTTCATACCTTTGCACTTAAATCCTGTTTGAAGAGAGGTGGCTGTGTGGGAGGGAGTTTGGTGGCAGTCGTGTTAGAAGGCAGCTGCGCGAGGGCTGCTTTAGCATCACTGGGAGTAGCAACATTTTCCTTCATCATCTGAAATGCGAGGAAAGTTATATTTAAGCAAATACCCGACACTGGAAGCATTGCATGATAAGGGCATATTGAGGAGTCCCATCTCTTTTTTTTGTTATTATTATTAAATAAGTCTCAATGTTAAGAGGTAATCCCGAAAGTGCCATGAAAAAGAATACGCGATGGAGGGGAGGGGGACCGAAAGGAGGACATTTTTACGTCAATATCCATTACCTTATTCCAAATTTTTCCATGTACAACTTGCTCTGAATGTTTTTTTAAGGAATACACCTAATTGCTTTAATTGAATATACCACAGGCCTAACTGCAAAGTTAAGAGAATTTGTTTAATAATAGGTGTACAAAAATAACAAATGTGACAATGAGATCTACTTCCGTATTGTATACTGGGCGCAACAGTGAATTGAATCCACTGTATATATGTATATATATTTTTATTTTTAAGTTCGGGAAGAACCGATTCGCCTCTATTTAAAAGGGCATATCTCGGCGGAAAAACAAAGAAAAAGTGAGAGGACAGACAGAGGAAAAAGAAAGGGTGGAGGGGACAGTCGAAGTGGAAAAAGACCAAGGATGACAAGGACTGCAGGGTCGAGCCCCATCATCCTTGGGTGCTAGGGCCGGGAGGGCGCACGTGAAACCTCCAGGAACAAGCACGTACAAACGAGCACAAAGATCACGAGCTTAGAACCGCCTTGCGGGTATGTATATATATGTATATATATATATATATATGTATATATATATATATATATATATATATATATATATATTTTAGTTCAGGAAGAACCGATTCGCCTCTATTTAAAGGGCATATCTCAGCGGAAAAACAAAGAAAAAGTGAGAGGAAAGACAGAGGAAAAAGAAAGGGTGGAGGGGACAGTCGAAGTGGAAAAAGACCAAGGATGACAAGGACTGCAGGGTCGAGCCCCATCATCCTTGGGTGCTAGGGCCGGGAGGGCGCACGTGAAACCTCCAGGAACAAGCACGTACAAACGAGCACAAAGATCACGAGCTTAGAACCCCCTTGCGGGTATGTATATATATATTTTTTTTTTTTTTTTTTAGTTCAGGAAGAACCGATTCGCCTCTATTTAAAGGGCATATCTCAGCGGAAAAACAAAGAAAAAGTGAGAGGAAAGACAGAGGAAAAAGAAAGGGTGGAGGGGACAGTCGAAGTGGAAAAAGACCAAGGATGACAAGGACTGCAGGGTCGAGCCCCATCATCCTTGGGTGCTAGGGCCGGGAGGGCGCACGTGAAACCTCCAGGAACAAGCACGTACAAACGAGCACAAAGAGCACGAGCTTAGAACCCCCTTGCGGGGATATATATATATATATATACACACAGTAGTTAATGGGATTAAATATTGAGGGTCAACGCCATATACAGTAATAATATAATGTACAGCTAAGGAAAGAATTCGATCAAAAAGAATAAGATGTTATAAAAACTCCAAGACTTAATTTCTTTAAATTTTATTTTTTGAGGGAAAAAATAACTGGTCATTACAAAAAGTTTGGTCCAACGCTATCTTTAAAATGTGACCCGTCAAGCATAATCAATCCTCGTGTTATACCACTGGAAAAATATTGTTATAAATGAAATAGTTGCATTATGCGAAAAACTCAAGCTTACTGGTCTCCCCACCCCAACCAAGGACAGACTACGCTCATCAGGTCACATTTTAAAAAGCACTGGACCAAACTTTGTAGTAACTGTGCATTCCTAAACTTCAGAATAGGTGTCTACGAAAGCATTAAAGCAAGCTCGTGCAATCCCCTGCCCGTAACAACTAGGCTACTGGCTACTATCAAGCTAGCTTTTGCGCAACTCCCGACAACAAACATGAAAATAATCATAAACAGTCGTGTGTATACGTTGTATGCAGTACATTTACATTTTATGAAGTTGTCAAATTTACAACCCTTTTTAAACCAGCAACTGTCGTTAGTAAATTATATTTGAAACTAACTGCGTGTTTGAGAGTGAAATGACGAGAGTACATGCTGCCAAATGCTTTGCGAAATAAAACAACAACATTTACATTATCACTTTTCTATCTAATCGTCTTGGACCGCCAACGGAAAAGGTTAAACAGACTTGTATTAGAAGTGTTAAGTGTCCGATCCTGAAATGTTTTCCGCGATTGATCAATAAAGTTAATAAAGTTAATAAAGTTGATATGCCAGGAATTAGTGAAGGTACCGTATGTTTCAATCGTAAAAGAGCAAGAAATTTCGGAATAAAACTAATAATTACTATAGCTAAAGAAAATTCATAAATATATGGTTCTTCATACTGTAGGGGGAAACTACATACACTCCTTTTAGAATAGGCCTAAATGGAATAAATAAATAAATAAATATGTGTGTGTGTGTGTGTGTGTGTGTGTGTGTGTGTGTGTGTGTGTGTGTGTAACCAGCCATTCCGTGTAATGGCTGAAACTTAGTCATTTCGCGAAATGGATGAAATTCCACCTTGGTCATTTCGTTAGTTTTAACGAAAACAACGCGATTTAACCTAACCAATTGTCAAGGGCATACAGTTGACCTAACCGGGCCTTTAATGGCGACATCGGAATAACATTGAAGGCCCGGTTAACATTTGAAACCTCTATATTGAAAATTCAAATGTGTTCAAGTGTGTATTTGAAGAGCGTTTCTCATTTATTTGAACAGACCTGTGGCCGTATGTATGTTTTAGCAGATTTAGTTAGTTAAATAAAAGTTTCCAATTTTATTCTGATGTTTGTTATTTCTATGAATTCATGACAAGTCATTTTAGCCATTTCATGAAAATGGCCAAGGTGGAATTTCAGCCATTTCGCGTACTGGCTGAAGATTTTAGTCATTTCGCGAAATGGCAGTTTCAGCCATTACGCGAAATGGGTGGTTACACATTTCACCTAATTATATATAATATAATATATATATATATTGGCTACGTCGTGACCGATGTCGTAACACCGCTTCCCGGAGATCAGCGAAGTTAAACGACATTGGGTCTGGGTAGTAGTTGGATGGGAGACTGTCCTCTGCGCCCAGATTATGTAGCGACCCGTGGTTCGGATCCCACGTAAAGCTGTAGGTCCCCTCCGTCATATGACCTTAGATGTTGCGAAGGAGGTTAAACAACCCCAATTAATAAAAAATATATTTATATATATATATATCGTTTTTAATGCCCCAACAATGTTAAACATTTCTAGACGTATATAGAACGTTGCGTGAAATAAGACACCATCGTTAGTATACTGACGAGCACTTAAGGGAACACCTCTATTAATGGGACAAATTAGCCGAAACACGTATGTATACAGAGGAAGAATTTAAAAAAAAGAATGAATATCAACACTTACGTAACACTTCGACTGACTTTAAAGACAATTCCTATTATTTGTATGTACAGACAAAAGCAATTAGACAGATCTCAGCATCCTACCAATTATGTTTTCAAAAACAGATTCTTTAAGAGTAAAAAAATATATATACACATTAACAAACAAGAATTAGGACTACAAAACAATTACTGAACTTTAAATATTAATAAGCAACTGAAAAATCAAATGCTACAAGGTAGGATCAAGAAAATCAAGTTAATAAGCTACAAAAACACACACGAAGCTAGTTTTAACAGAAATAAAAGTTAGGCCCTACATAATCTTTAACTACATCCCCACACGCCATACAAGATATTAATGCAAAATTTAGAAGCTGAGTGAGGTGAAAAATAATGGTGATGGATGGTCAGACTCGTCAACTTTCGGTTGTTTTGAGAAACTGAGAGAGTAGAGAGTGAAAGGGATGGTTCTGACCTTTGATACTTGGAAAGCAAATCAATTTACCTAAAACAGTTACAATTTGTGAATAAGTTTGTTTTCAGTTTGAATTGATGAACACGTACGTTCAACCATTTCATGACGAATGTTATACAAATTTTTTACATGAACAACTTATCTGCAATTTTTTTTTTTTTTTTTTTATATATCCGTATAAATGCTATTAATACTAAACGTGAGACGGGGCTCGGTTAAAGGCAGGGTAGTACTATGTGGAGGAAAATAAGAGGGAAGTAGGACATATCGCGTTTTAAATTTTGACAATGACGGTATCAAAATCATTTAATGAAAATTTTCCAGGTCTAAGCTTATTATATAAGCTTAAAAGTTAAAAATTGTAACCAACACGGTTCCTTAAAAATTAACCTTGAATGATGCCAAATCACACCCCCAACACATCCACCTCAATCAGCTGATCGTGCAACTCAAAAAAATGCGGAGAAAACAATTACTGAGTATTATTAAAACTTAATCTTTACACAACTGGTGAGCGGATGCAAATGGTGGAATGTGCACACCAGCTGCCAAATGTTAAGTCAAAAAGAGTCTAAGACTTGGCAGAAAGCGGAGCACAATCTCACCTGAGACTGGCGCAGCTTTTTGAGCAGCACCAACTTCATCTCCTCATTTCTGAGCTCTACCTGCAGTTGGTGGACCAGCTTCATCTTCCGCGCCAACTCCTCGGGGCTAAGCTCCTTCATGGGGGGAGAGGGGATGCGACAGTCAGAGTCCTCACCCCCGGAGTCGTTAGCGGAAGGGGAGGCAACCCTCCCGCCCGTACTTTCTTCCCCATCGCTCTGGTACCCGTTGGTAAGGCCGTTAACGCGGGGCTTTTCGAGGGCAACCTCATCAGTCTCGCTCAGCCTTCTCCGGGCGGGGGGCGGAGGCCCCTCCTTCTTGTCCACACCATTCACCTCTACAACTTCGTCGTCTGCAGAAGGGAGAAATAAAAGATATACTGAAGGGCGAATACCAAACTAAAAAATACAATTCTACAAAGGAAGGACACTGAACCTTCACTTCTCCCCAAGAGAGCTTTCAACAACCTTTGTACATTTTTTATTTCTAAAATTACAAATACAATTTAGTTCTATTAATATCACATAAATAACAAGGATTGGGGTTAACCTCCTTCGCAACATCTAAGGTCATATGACGGAAGGGACCTACGGTTTTACGTGGGATCCGAACCACGGGTTGTTACATAATCTGGACGCGGAGGACCGTCTCCCATCCAACTACTACTACCCAGACCCAATATCGCTTAACTTCGCTGATCAACGGGAGGCGGTGTTACGACATTGGCTACAACGTAAACATACGCTACCGTTTTAACATTAAAATGCAACCTTCTAAAATCTAAATGTACGGTGAACTAAAGACTTCACCACCTTGTATAAATTGTACACGAATAAAAATTCATCAAATCTATAAACTAATTTCAAATGATAGGATGTTTACAACATTTAAGCGCCTTATAATTATGGGGTGGAACGCCCAAGTTGGAGGAGATTGTAGACACCAATCGACTAGAGAAATACTCGGGGGGGAGCTTAAGCAGGAGACGGAGTGCTAGAACTCCCGTTCCTCCTGTAACTGTCCTTTTTAGCTAGCTTTTTCCGTGTCTCATCTGCCTTGTGAGCAGTCCAGCATGCTCTCAAAAACACCCTTCTGCCTCCATTCTTCACTACACACGCATGCACTTCATACACTACACACTAAAAAAAAAAGCATCATGAGCCTGAGACCTTGATTTCGGCTCTCTCTTTATATAGGGGGGCATATACGCGGGAGCTCGCTCTTGGCACCTCCTTCCTACATAAAAAAAGTTAGAGGTGTTTACGCCAATACCATCTAACTGCGAGAAAAATTATCCATTTATTCTCTACTCGTCCAATAAGGGTAAGAACTAGTGTCTGAGGGTAAAGATGGAACTTTTACTCCATCTGCAGTTGGGTACAACTAGATTGTTTCTGATCGTCAACTCTCGCCTACACCCGCCTGTTCTATTACAACTTAACCAAATTTACATCTATTATGTCTAGCATGAAAAAAAAATAAATATATTCTTAGCAAATTTCTCCAGCAACTGCACTACTTTTTAGTAAAGAGCGATCTTCACAACCAGCTATCTAAACTTAAAATCACAATGGCCAGAGTTGGCAAAAACCTTCGTTTTATTGAAAAAACCAACCCACTTGGGTTTTCTCGAGCTTTATATATTTTCAATGGCCAAAAGAATATAAGAATAGAGCTAAATAACAGAACTTATTAAACTTATTACAAAAATAACACGAGTTGTATTTTCATTGGGCAGTTACTTATACGTTTTGTTTGAAAATAAAATGATCAAATAATTAATGTTTGTAATATCTCAAGTTGTGTGAACGTGGAATCTTTTATTGAACCATATTTCACTGTATTTCAGTAATGAGTACTGCGCAAGAATTAATCTATTACATTATTTTATTAGTGACTCGCCCAATTGCGTGGTTTTTTTTGGGGGGGGGGGGGGGGGGGGGTCTGAAAAAACCCACCGGGGGCAACTGGATCGGGTCCAATCGGGCAAACTATGGATGTACCAATATCGCTTTTTAGCCGATAACCGATACCCGATAATTAAAAATAGTATCGGCCGATAACAGATACCGATATCCAGGTAGGGTTTATTAGTTTGTCATTTTTGTAACATTCATAATTTATTTTCTGTGTTGAAAATTTGGTAACAAAGCAATAATCCTTTTCATTAAAGATGGCAACACTGCATTAGATATCATAGTTTTGTTTGTTATACAATTGAACTGCGGGCCTATGTTGGGCTTAGTAAGCGCGTTTTTAATTTCTCAAAGTATTTACACTTGGTTGATTGGCTGTTTGAAAAAAAAAAAAAAAAAAAAAAAAAAAAAAAAATGGGTAAAACTTATGCGCTACATTTCTTAGGACCGAGGCTATGATTAAAATAAAAGGCTATGATGAAAAAATATAGAATTATGCGGTGATAAAACAATAAAATATTGAAAATTTCATCTTCTAAGTAGTCTTTTATTCATAATTTTAGAAAAATCACTTTTGAAATATCGGCCGATACCGTTAAAAATCTACCGATATCACCGATACCGATATATCGGTACATCCCTAGGGCAAACCCTGATAATGGCAATGGCAGCCATAATAATCCTACACTAACTGCGCTTTTCACGTCTTCGTAGAATTAAAAAAAATACTAAAAACTTTAACGATTAAGTTACTGTCCAATCTTTAGTCAAAAGATATCACCCCAAAGCATTATCGAAACCTTATAATAGTCTACATTACCCCCCCCCCCCCCAAGTTTCAGGCTTATCAAAGAGATAACTAACCGAGAATTACTTATCTCGCTTAACATTAATGTCCTATGTGCCTTCACATACATAGTCTCTTAGCCATGGTTAAAATCAATCAATTAATTGGTCTAATTTCGTCAAATTAAGTTAGTTATTTTATTAATCAATAACAGCCAATACAATAATGATTCTCGTAAAACGAACTTACTGGATCACTTCCTGCCCTATAACGAGGAAACAACCCGAGTAAAGGCTTATTATTATTAGTGCGAGAGAAAACGAAACTGATAATATCTACAACTTGTACACGTTAAGGTTTTTCAGTTACTTTTATATCAAAGGTTGATTAAAAGCCTACGACTACTTTAGTACAGTCAAACGGTCGTGCATCAACTCGTATGATGCAGTAGTTACTCGTTTACGCCAAACCAAACATGCTCTAAAACTTCCACCACCATTCACCTCCACTTAATTATCTATTTCATTCTCCTTACAGTGCGTAACACTCGTACCTACTCCATTAAATGTCAGGGTTGGCCCGATTGGACCGGACCCGGTTGTCTCGGGTGGTTTTTCGAGAGGGGGGGGGGGGGGCTCACGCAATTGGTTTTTTTCAAAATAAATCAACGAATCACTAATAAAATAATGTCAAATTAATTCTTGCACAGTATTCATTACTGAAATACACAAACATGAAATATGGCTCAATAAAAGATTCCACATTTACAGAACTTGACTGAGATATTACAAACATTAATTATTTAAGCATTTTATTTTCAAGCAAAACGCGTGCCTAACTGCCCAATGAAAATACAACTCGTGGTAAATAGTTATTTTTGGAATAAGCTTAGTTATTTAACTATTCTTATACTATATTGGCCATTGAACATATGAAAAAGCCCGAAAGAAACTAAAAACTCGGGTGGGTTGGGTTTTTGCTAACCTTGATTAATGTACCAAAGAGCAACGTTCGTGATAATCATTACAACAAAGTCTCCTCGGGTAAAGAATGCCATTACATATTACTACTAATCAAATGAAATTTCCTACAATTAGTCTCAACAATGGAAACTGAACAGCGACTCCAGCTTGGAATTCCAACTGAAACAAGATACCTCAACCCTAGTGATCACGTAAACTAACCCTATAAACTTATGATATATTAAACTATCAATGAAGATGAAATTTAGAAACGTAGGTGGCTACTTCAAGTATAGGCCTATTTTTGAAATGTCACCAAAGCTTACCTATATCTAGTTGGTCAATGTTCCTATTTTGAACAAAGTTTTAAGCTAGCGAGACTAACATCTACTTTGAGCTCACGAGCCACTTAGATTTTGAGTGCAGCTTCACAAACTCAGACTCGCTGGCTTTGATTGCCGTGGTATTAATGTGGTTAAAGTCAGATGATTGCGTTTACTTTATAAAAGCTTCTATGCTGTCAAGAATTAAACATGCTACCAATTTCATCAATAAAATCGTCCCCAAAGATCCTATCGATTGCTTATTAATAGGGGCTACCAAAATACCTTACTAGAGTGGTTACAATGCGGTAGATAAATTATGTAAGAGCTAATAACTGACACCATAAAACATTCCAACGGTTGTATCCCAAAACCTCGTAAGTGGCACCTCCTTCAAATTTAGTTTCCGATTTTTTGTTTTAATTCTGGTTACAGTTACGACAAACAAAAACTAAAATCCACTCTAGGCTAGCCCAGGAAACGAGCAAAGGGGAAAAAAAAGCAATGAGAATAAAGAACACTAGAAACCAGGCTTGGGTTCAAGTACAAGTACAAGTACTTGTACTTAAGTGCAAAACTTTGTGTACTTGTACTTGGGATTTAAATAGTCAATGTACTTGTACTTAGCTCATAAGTACTTGAAAAATCAAGTAATGTTGCATGTAAACAAAATTAAATGTTTATTTAATGTCAACAAAGTAATTATTTTATTGCAATTGTATTTTCATTGTTGATAAATTATTTCTATTATTATAAATTGTTATTTATTAAAATTGGCATACTATAAGCCCCAATGGTACTATCTGGCAACTCTGTTTTGTCTCTCAAGTCTCAACAGGCATCAACATGTTGACTTTGTGCCACTCTTCACTTCAATCTTTCAGTAGCTACCAGCCTACCACAGTAACCACACACAGCTGTACGAGTGTGCATTAAATATAACATCATGGCATCATCTAATCCATCCAACATATGGAACCTGATGAATCTGATTTAAAGATTTTTATTAAACTACGTATAAAAATGTACTTGTAATTGTACTTAAGTACATCATTATGTAATTGGACTTGGGACTTAAGTATTATGCAAAAACACTGTACTGGTACTTGTACTTGAATTTTCCTTTAGTACTTGTCCACAAGTACTGCCGCCAGTACTTGAACCCATCCCTGTTAGAAACGTACTATGTTTAGGGTTTATTACATTAGACACTAGTCAGTTCTTCCCCTATAAAATCGTGTTTTTGCTACTTACGACGTTCTGGTATATCACCAACATATGAATACATCAATACCTGGGAATAGGCCCCGATTTCTCATTTCTACAAAACCCATACATGAAATATAAAAAGGGAAAACTAAAAAACTTCTGGAATAACAAACTTTTGCCCCAACACTGCCTACCTTCTCTGGGTCTTTTATTTGACAAATTAAGGGACACGGGTTGAGCATTGGTAGATCCATAATGAGGAGGAGACCTATCGGATGCGTGACTCGAAGACTCGACAAGATTAGAATCCGTTGCAGAATCTACTTCACTCGCTCCTTCATTACTGGCAGAAGGCGCAGCAGCAACATTGTCTCCAGCCACCTCCTGATCTGCATCGCCTCTCCTACTGAAAAACATCCGAGATTGAAATGTGGACGCCAAGCATTTTATTATAGGGCCCTACGCCCTTACCTTCCTAATTTACGCTATCCTATCCTAACCAAATTGTTAAACCTATTTGAAATGTTGAACACATTACCAAGTATACACAACATAGGCCTATCTACATACAACGTTTAAAAAGCTGAAATAACCTACAATACCTGCATACAAGGTATATAGGGGTACGCAGCACGCAAACACCAATCCATTCGAAACCTCAACATATGCAAGCCTGGTAATTATTTCACACAAACTCAATCTCGTCCTACCACCTTCCAATAAAACTTGACGAATGAAGAACGCTATATATATATATATATATATATTCTATACATAGTTTGGTGATAATCGTACTTCACAACTACGAGCCTAACTACAATATTTACAACACATTCATTACTTAACAAGGCCTCTTATAGGAGAAAACTGCAATAAATGGAGATTTAAAAATGCTTTGAAGCTGCAAGTAATCACAAACTCAACAGTGTCCCTACCTGGCAAAAGAAATTCAAATTACCCTCGCCTGACCTCCGTACAGGAGGGGTTCTCGTTTCTGCAAGTCACTCGTGACGAAGCAGTCTTGGGGAGCATCACGTTCTCGTGATGCTCTCCAAGACTGCTTCTTCGTCAGGAGCGTCTCCTGTAGAGACGTGACAACAAGGGTAACTGAATCATTTAAATATTTCCTTATAAGTGAAACTGTATTATGAATCTACTTACGTGAGGCTAAGGTCCATGCCAAGTATTTTGACTGATGTTTATATTAATTTCTTCTCTTGACAAATGTAACTGTTCCTTTTAATTCCCACACACAACAGTGATTTTAATGGACTCTGGTTCAAGAGCAACTTCGTCTCTCAAAAGCAATAATAGTTTCGCAACGCTTTGGCATTATTACTACGATTTTTAATCACTACTCTTCACAAATTCATTCGATTTTGATGGCGTCAACTTCCACACGAGGTTTACACTTTAAATTTTATTAACGAGACCTCGAAATCCAAAGTCCAAAGGAGGAGGAGGTTGTATTCCACACTCTTTCACAAACAATGTTCATATTTAGGTATACTTTGCACTGCAAATTAAGTTCACGGGTAATGATGCATTTGGATTTAATGCAACGAAACTAAGAGGATCAATATAATACAACTGAACATATTAACACTTATTTGGATACGTCACGATAGATCTGAAAAGACGTATAGCAGCCACGTTATACGAAATAAATTTAAGGAATAGCGTGAAAATCTACACCGTAACCAATGCCAACCTAGTTTACACAAACTTCGGAAAGCCTACCTACCGTACCTTAATAATAATAATAGGCCCAAATTAGACTGCCCCCATGGCATTATGTGCCGTAACGTACTTGTCCTGAAGGCCGAATGTTCGATACGTTTCAGAAGGCCAAGGTCTTTCCTGTTTTCAACTTTTTTTTATATGTGACAGCAGTCAAAAATGCACCCGCAACTTTTCTTAAATATGAAATGACGCACAGCTACAATTTCTAGCCTCACACCAGAACAAAAGGTCACGTGACAAATTAAACCTAAGCGCACTACTCCCATACCCAGATTGGCAAAGTACTTTCTCTTCGCCCAAAATCAAATCTCTGGCTGCATTTAATTTGAAATCGCTTCACTGTCCTCAACTCGCGCACTAAACTCACTGTTACTAACAGTTCGAACCCGCACTTCTAAATTCGCACACCGATATTCGCTAACTTTGAAACTAATAACAATAAATGTAATTAATTTAAAAAGTGGAATAGCTCACGGCAACAATCCCAGTGAGTCGAGTTGACTGACCAGAATATTCTCCCAATTCCCCCACCAATTCTCTCAGCAAAATTACAGCTCCCCCTCCATTCCCTTTCTCCCCCCCCCGCCACTCAAAAAGGGGGGGAGAGGGGAGAGAGAAGGGGGGTAACCAATCCTCCTTCACCCACCTCACCTGTGTTGCCATTCATTCATCCTCAAATCAACTAGATTATCAAATTCGATCCATTTAAATAACAACCGTATATTACATATTTGTATAAAGCATTAATCGTTTAATAAGTAGCGTTCAAATGGTACCATGCAATAAGTAACCACCAATGCGTAAGTGAATTAACAGTTTAAAAATAAATAAATAAATAATAAGTTCATTTGAAATGATACGGCAACAATGGCCTCAGGCCGATGCAAGCGTCACTCGAAATCACTTTTCAAGACAAACTGTTTTATTCCTTCGACACAAAATGTCTACCAGATCATCATCATCATCAACTTCGTTAAATAGCTCACTATTATTAACGGTCCAAAACTCAACGATTCTCTTACCAAACGAGTTTAATGGTACAAACAAAAATAATTAAATTATTTTAATATTTTTGAGAGGAAAATTAAGAGTTAAGAAATCGACTCGCAATGACTTTGTTGCGTGGGGCCTATTATAATGTACGGTAATTAACTCGGCTAGGCTAGTCTAGCCTTGTGTTGGGGAGAATCGTATAGAAGTTACTATCCCGTGAGTCATAAATATGAATATTGTCGTATTTTAAAATATCCTTTTTGGGTTTATAACCCCCCCCTAAGAACGTTTAAGACCACGACGTTTAAGGCCAATTTATACACGGAAAACCAAGATCCATCAACAAAAACATAACGCACACTACTTCATACTCCTGTAGAATGGCCTACTTAGTTATAACGATTGGCGTGTCTTAATCTTTCCCAATCATAATACGAAGAACTATTTAACGGGAACCTAACTTATATGTTACTGTTAAGCCAAATTCCTACAGATAATTACGAGCCAAGTTTACCATGAACACCTATAAAAAGGACCCGTTTAAAATTTTTAATAGGCATTGATTAGACAAAAAACGGCCTATATTCTACTAAGATCTCTAGAGCAATCACAATTAGTAATCTAGAAAGAAAACTTTAAGGGGATTAAAACATTAAAATTACCCAAAGACTGGGTTAACTTCAGAACCTGACCTAGTTAAAACCTGAAATACAATTAGGTAGTGGCAGTTAACAAGCCTAGGCCTAAGTATTTTTAAAACGAGGCTACAGGCTATGCGTAGTAGTAGACTATAAAAATTTAAGTACCGAATCACTATGTTATAAAACAAACAAAAAAAACAATTTCGGGGAATAATATTTGTCAATTTCTCGCAGCTCGCAACTTTATATGAAAAATAAAGGATATATTGATAATCAGTTTCTCATAAGCTTTTCAACGATACCCAACACTTAAAACTTTTTATGACATGCGAACACAGTCGGGGGGGGTCAATCGTTCAAGAACTGAATTTGTGCCAACAGCCATATCGATTCTATTTCACAACAAACACGAGTAAACTCTTCCTTCTCGGCCACCGATTGGCAATTTTTTCACTTTATTTTCACTTTAATGCATAAAATTTTTCGATGAATCCCTCCGTTAGCACTTAATGTTCACTTACGATTTTTTCTACACTTTGCAAACAAAAAAGAGATATGTACATGTGGCAAAAATTGGGAGATAATCCTCAGTGCGCCCACCGACACGACCAACATGGCGTCTTGTCTCCGGTTAATGGCTACGGGTCCACACGGCTGGACGCACGGGCTCCCGCGCACACCCCGCTATTCACACCTATTACCATTACTCCGTACACGCCCACTTAACTTTTTTACACTTCTCTAACTTTTTCAATTTTTAATCTCCCTGTAGTCACTTATTTACTTTTAGTTTAAAATGTCAATCATATTATTATCATTATTATTATTATTACTAATTTAAGAATAAATGCAATTCGTGGTTTCAACAAAGCACTGAAAATTTCAACTCTAGATGAAGGTTATACACGAAAAAAAAGTTTGATTACGTCAGCAATATATAAAAAAAAAGAAATTATAGATCCAACTCGTACTGTTTACTAATAGAATAAACTACCTCAAATGAATTTTCATTAGTTAACTTACTCATTAACAACACTGATATATTAATACAAATTTTATATATATAATATATATATAAATATATATATATATATATATATTTATTAAAGAAATTAGGAGTAATTGAAACTACTTGTGACATACATACAGTATATACGCGTGGAGGCTAGTAGAGATTGACACAAATTGCTTTGTTTAACTTTTTGTACGCGTGAAGGCAATTGCATGAAGAAGGTTTCTAAATCATCTATAATACTTGCTTCACACTTCAAACGCATTGTTACGTATATTTTCTACACTTATAATACCGTTATCAAAAGCGAACTTAACGTTATCATACGCAGGAAATTAGTCCAATTCACAATATACCTATATATTATTAATAATAATGACAACTTCTCTGTATTACAACCTTTAAATAAACTACAGTAGTCCTGTGTCACACTAAGGGTCTAACACACTAAATACATAAAAAGAGCACTCTTATAAGTTCATCCGCTCACTATTATATATATATATATATATATATAATATAATATATATATATATATATTATATAGACGGATAAACTTCGCTTGTCTACACTAAAAAAGCGCACAATCAGAAATCAGTAAGTTTCCACTAAACCGTTTTATATTTATACATCACAATTTAAATACATACACAAACGTACACACGCGAGTCAACAGTGTACGTACACTGGCTAAAAATATTATTCCTTAAAGTTATGCGAGTGTGTAAACTTCAGTTATATTGAACAGTAGTAACCAACATTCTCACTTGAGACAGACAGCTGTGTGGTACTCCCCCTCTCTCAGTCTCTCTCTATATCCCTCTCTCTAAGTCTTCCCCCTTTCTCGACATGACTCCTCGACCTTAGCCCCCATTCTACCCCCATTCCTCCGTGCCCCCCCCAGCATAAATGTCCCCACTCCTCCATCACATTTTATATATATATATATATGCTCTCAATCGCCTACCGTAACGTCATTCCCTCCTAAAGATAGAAAACGTGATTAAGTGAACCAATGCCAGATCTCACAATTAGAAATATTTCCACAACCGCGGAAACACTTCACTACAACAACAACTCAACAACCAAGCCAAAAAAACAACCCATCAACCGATCCAACTAATACATTAAAGCGTTACCCAAATACTAATACAACACTCGAATTGTTAGAATTAAAAAAAAGAAAAGATCTAGAATTAACTATATTAATGTAACATTAAAATAAAGAAAAAAAATCTTGGGGTTCAGCCTTTTTGTCGTATACCTCATTATGTTCCTCCTCTTTCAGTTTAATTTTTACCTTCCCCCAAATTCTCATTCTCTCTCTCATTCTCTCTCTCATTCTCTCTCTCTCTCTCTCCGAGGTCTTCCCCCTATCCCCTACCACCTCTCCCCCCATAACACCATCAAGTTTGCTTATTAGCTTCAATGCCGAGAAACCAAAATTTTCTTCCCTCGTCAAAAATCACACACACTTTTTATTTCATTGGCCATTGCGAAGGAATGGCTGCATTCTGCTAAATAAATGTAGACGGTTTTATACATTAAAATTACTTAATTTTCAGTTTAAACTCTCGAGAAAGAAGCGCGAGAATGAAAACGGTAAACCTAAAAAGATTCCAATCATCACAGCCTTGTAGTAGCTAGTAGCTCTACTTTGCTTCGAAGCCGGATAAAATGTGCAACAATAATTGAACCAAGAAACTCTTAATACCTTCGCATAAAATTAACAGATTTAACAAGTCTTATTTTTCACGTTTTAAAAAAAAAAAAAAAAAAATTGAGATAAAATCTAAAATGGAAATTGTGACAATATTATTTGAAAAACTATGCAACTCTCCTTAACTTCTCTAGCTCCTAGCGTTGCTGCGGTCTCAAAATCAGTGGGGAGTCACAAGGGATGGGGGACAGAATTGTAGAAATCCCCCGTTAAGGTGGGGGGTTGAAAAGTATATTATTTTTTTAATTTCTACTTTTTGGGAGTTGGGGGTAAATCAGGGGAACGAACGGGTTGGGGGGTTAGTAAGTTGTCACGAACCAGAAGTAATATTTTCATTTACGCTATACTTTATTATTATAATTTTTAAAAATTCTTTTTACAGTGGTGAGTATATATATATATATATATATATATATATATATATATATATATATATATATATATATAGGCGATACAGTGCGCTGTGGAAGGAACCCTACAACAGACCAACACAGGAGGCTTTCATCCGTGTCAAAACAAGTCAACAAAGTCAGCAATATTGCGTTACAGAGTTTGGGCAAAACGGATTTGAAAATTCCACTTCACCTAGTAGTACGGTGAACCCAAAATACGAAGCACAAAAATGTAAGTTGACGAAGCTGGCTCTAACTTAAAATATTTGATACCTCTAATATATATATATATACCTAATATATATATATATATACCTAATATATATATATATATACCTAATATATATATATATACCTAATATATATATATATATATACCTAATATATATATATATATATACCTAATATATATATATATATACCTAATATATATATATATATACCTAATATATATATATATATACCTAATATATATATATATACCTAATATATATATATATATACCTAATATATATATATACCTAATATATATATATATATACCTCTAATATATATATATATACCTAATATATATATATATATACCTCTAATATATATATATATATATATACCTCTAATATATATATATATATATACCTCTAAAATATATATATATATATACCTCTAAAATATATATATATATATATATATACCTCTAAAATATATATATTATATATAATACCTCTAAAAATATATATATATATATATATACCTCTAAAATATATATTATATATATATACCTCTAAAATATATATATATATATATATAAAATTTCTTTTTTCAAACTTTCACTTCCACAATCAAATTTTTATGTGATAAAAGTTTTGTTTAAATTTCAAAGTTTAATTGCGCAAACTTTTTTTTTTTTTTAACAAAGCTAAATAAAAAATTTTTAGAAATACTGAAACCGAAATAAGAGTTATTTGGAATTTTGATTCGAGTGAACATATTGAAAATTTGATATATAGACCAAAGTTATGATCAATTAAATAAAATAAATTTCCTTTACCCATTTCATTAGGCTTTGCAGACGATTACGAAATGCTTACACCCTACTTACTCCTTCCGTTGGGTAAAGAGGATCCGCACTGAGGCGATAGTGATAGTGTTCAAATTCTAGCCTATATAGTAAAAATGGTCCAGCTCGGTTTAGATCTAGTCAAGGATAAGCCGCGCGAAGATAAATTTTACTATGAAAATACGCTACTCTGAAAACAAATTTGGATTTATTTACTATAAATTTTGGGCCAAACTGTGAGCAGAAATTTATCGAAATATTTAAACCATTTATAAGTGACCCCGCCATAAAAAAAAAAATTTTTAGCCAGGAAAAAAAAAAAAAAAAAAAAAAAATGTTAGCCTTCAGTTCTTCGCGAGTCCTTAACCTTATCAATCCTGTTGA